>OX375881.1:18603618-18831885 GCA_947359465.1 Metellina segmentata | reverse complement strand
TAGACTTTCTAAAATTAATAAGAAAAAAACTATTAGTAAAGATATTCCAATTTATATGAGGATAGTTTTAAACATCCTATTTTCGATAAATTCCAGCATACCACTGTACAAATTGAGAGATGTTTTGAACTATTATTATCATGAATTTAAAAACTTAATTCATCTGTATTTTGATTAATGGGAGTTTTGGGTTAATTATTGTATTTTTAATAATTTTATTTTTAATGGTGAGCATATTTACACTCAAGTTAAGGGTTATACCCCAAGGTTCTAATTTTTCTTCCATTCTTGCTAATTTATTTCTGCATTATTTTGAAAAAAACTTTTGCTTTCAGATAAATACTGCCTTTAGATTTATTGGTGATCTAATTGTTTTTAATAATAACAACTTTTCTAATATTTAGAAATCTATCTATCCAGACAAACTTTAATTAAAACCAATCTTGATAAAAATACTACTGATTTTCTAGACTTAAAAATTTCTGTTACATGCAACAAAGTTGACATTAATGTCTTTGATAAACGCAGTGTTTTAAATTTACAGTCATTGAATTAATATTTTGGGACTCCAATCTCTCTAAAAGAATATACTACAATGCAATTGCTGGTCAATTGGTACGTTTAAAAAAAAATTGTAGCTCTGATTCAAACTTTTTATTACAATGTAACTATCTAAAAAACACTTCTCAATAACAAATACCCTTTTTCATTCTTTAATAATATTCTTGAAAGATTTATTAATATCAACAGCTAGCTAAACCAACCCATGAATAATTATTTTTCATAATTTCCTCAGAGCCTTGTAAGTTGCTTTTCAATTTTATTTTACTGTTTATGAATATCTTTTTGAATAGGGACTGGGGATTTTATTATTATTTTTATTTTTGTTTGTATGGACTTGTTGGCAACAGAAGTTTGGTCTTAGCATTTAGTTGGATTGTGTAATTTGTGGCATTTGGTGGTAATTTTTAGGCTTGGTGTTGTTGATCTCCCGGATGCTGCGGGTTTGATTTCGTTTTGTTCCTGCTCTGTTTTGGTGTTTTGTTTTTCTTGCTTTTTGGTGGTGTTTGGGGGAGTGTATGAGCAAAATTTTTAGCCTAATGCTGCTCATATGTAGAAAACACCATTTTATGTTGTCTGGGTCAGGCTCCTCCCTGACGACGCCCTGATCCACCAACATTTCTTCATTTTTGTAAGACTTTTGTTGTAATTTTTTGAAATTATTTTGCTTACCATGCTATGTCTGCAGCTTCAGCGCGCTTGCATGGGTAGCTTCAGTTTCTGGTTTATTGCACCCCAGCTGGTTTTTGTTGTTGTTATTTTGTGTGTTTTATATTATTATTATTTTGTGTATTTTATGTTATTATTATTATTTGCAATTACAAATGTTAGTTGTAAATGCAGTTTCAGCTACTTAATTTTCATATTAAGCTCCTTAAATGAAAATTTTCTCCTTTATTAGTTGCTAAGAATCTTTGTATTCATAGAAACCAAGATTTCAAGGAAGTTGTGCTGGAAAAGGATGGTGAAATTGTTCTAAGGTTTGCAATTGCTAATGGCTTCCGGAACATACAAAATATAGTGCAGAAATTAAAACGGGGGAAATCACCATATCACTTTGTTGAAGTCATGGCTTGTCCAGCAGGTAATAGCTTGTTTCTTCATCATTGTATGCATTAAAATTTTATTTTGGTTTTTATGTTAAGAGGGAAAAGGTGTTGTTTTTTTATAACCGATGAATAGTGTTGCCATTTTATAGACCATTTGCTTTTTGTTATGGGTTTTAAAATTTGAAAAAACTATCTCACCTGATGGTGTGGCTCACATAACTCATAATTTTATGGCTTAAATTTAAATAAATTTTTTATACAGTATTATAAATCACATAGTACTCGCAAACAAAAATGAATTTCTCTCAGATTGAGATTCTTTGACATTCTTCAGATTTTAAAATGTTCCTTGCATGTCTATTTTTTTATTTACTTGACATCTTTTGGATAGTTATATCTAAGAGTAAATGAAAATTTCATCATGTTTCCTAATTTCGATTTAAAGTTTTTTAAATAAAATTTTATGTGTGTACATTTTTTTTTTTTTTGCTTTACAATTGAGCGATGTATTTACCAAGTGGAGTTGATTTGACTTATATATTTTCAAACTATTATGCAAGTTAAAATTTTGACAATACATGGAAAAATAATGCATATTAGACCTATCAATGTTTGATAATTTGTCAAAATTGTGATTATTTATTACAAATTCCGAATGACATAATTTTTTAGACTAAACTTTATATTCCGATTTTTTAGTTGAAAGTAGTTTACAAATTTCGTTACAATCAGATAATAGCTACAAAACTGTTTTTAAAGTCAACGTGCCTTTAACCTATGTATAGTGAAAAATGATGCAGTGATAAATCAAACCACCCATTTTGTCTGAATAACTCGAAACTTTCAGGCTCTACACAAGATTTTAAAGTTATTTTATTGTTCTTTACACTTGTCTTAAGCGTCTCTTATCGAAAATATTAATATGTAATCTTCCACTACTGTTGTATGCTATTTATCCAAAGTGGGTTGGATTGCAATCAACTTACAGTGAATATATAACTACGCCTGGAAGATTAGCATCACTCAAAAATTATCTGACAAATAATAATTGGATCAGTTATAAAATAACTAATTATTGTATCATTGAAGCATCTGAAAAACTTTAATAATTTCTATCTTTCTCTGCAGTATAGGATGAGAAAAATTTTTCTTATAAAACTGTATCAATCTTAAGTATAGAATTAATAGAAATAGTAATGATTTTAAATTAATTTGGGTTTTATATCTGGAATCAAAGAAATGCAAATAGAATTTTTATTTAGGTTAGCTTAAATGCATTTTTCACTGCTTTCATTTGCAGTCTTAAGTATTAAAAAAAAATTAAGTCTTTAATGTAACCTCTTAAAGTCTTAATCCATCTTAACCTTAATTATTAAGACCTTTGGTTTGTTTTTTATTTCCAATCTTTTGTGCAAAGAAAAGTTTTTATGACTTACTGTTTTAAAATTTGAATTATTTTACACTGTTTATGTTGGAATTTGATTTATTTTTAATGAAATAAGTTATACATTTTTTTTTATAACCTTTAAATCTACCAGATTTGTATCATTTAGTTTTATAGTCTGTCTCCCACTAAAAGGCAGTCAAGTTGCATGGTTTAGAGCAAGTCTATTCTTTGAATGTGATAGGTTTAATAAACAAACCTCTTCAACAATTAGTGTCTTTGATGCAGATTTGGATTGTTGTTTGGTACAGATAGCGACAATGATTTAGTAGAGGAATAACATCTCTTTGTCAATTCCCTTTCATGCTTTTACACGTGGCAGTCGTGTAACAAGCTTACCTATTCAAAAATTGACTAACCCAAGGTCGATTGCCTTCTCACCAGAGCCGCACTATACTATGCACTACTCTTCAATAATGGACCGGACGCCAGCGGATTTGCATAAAATCCGACTGCTTGTTTGGGGGTGTTTTTGCGTGGTATGGCCTGGGACCTTTGCATGTTGTTCATGGTCAACGCCGACGCCTACATGAACATTTTGGATAGTCAGGTTCTTCCTACGCTCTGGTAATTTTACGGAATGGACGAATGTTACTTCCAGGACGACAACGCTCCGTGTCATGTTGCGGCCTCTGTCAAGCAGTGGTATCGATACGGACGTAAAACGTCTTCCCTGGCCTGCTCAGAGTCCCGACCTACCCCACAGAACATTTGTGGGACGCGTTAGAGCGACGCTTACGGACCAGGGTACCACGTCCGAAATCGACAGCTGAGCTGGCGACATTCTTGCAGCAGGAATGGACAGAAATATCCATAGCTGTGTATCAAATCCTTGTTGAGAGTATGCCCAGAAGGGTTGCTAGTGTAATTGCAGCACGTGTAAGACCATCCCTCTATTAAAGCATGTATTATTTCCCTAATACTACCACATCTTGCTGTCCGGTCCTTTATTGTAGGGTAGTGTACTTCCTGGATGCCTAGATTTGCCTATATAAGCCTGTTTTGTTCGCAGGTTGTACAAACGGCGGAGCTCAGATCCGAGCTGAGGGCGAATCACCCAAAGATTTACTCTCGAAGGTTGAAGGACTGTATCATTCCTTACCTATAAAGAAACCAGAGGAAAACGTTCTTGTGAAATGTCTACATGTCGATTGGCTTGGGGGAGATGATTCTCCAAAAGCAAAGCAAATGTTACACACTCAATACCATGCTGTGGAAAAAATGAACAATGCTTTACTTATTAAATGGTGAAATAAATTTATTGTACATATGTATTGTTTCTCATATTCTTGAAAACTTCATATCATGTTGCTTATCTCCCTGGCCTAGGCAAGGGAAAATGTTAGACCAGGTCCATAGCAGAGTGGTAACAGAATCTGGAAAACTGGAAATTCTCAGGAAACTTTTTAATTCTGGAAAAATTAGGGAAGAATTTCCAAATTTTACAAAAAATTTTGATAACTTAAACGGCAACTATTATCGTTTGTCCTATTTAGGCCCGGTGCACACATCCAGTTTTTCAACGTGCGGCGCCACTGCGGCACCGAAGCACAACTATGCACACATAACCGTGAAATAACGCAAATTCTTATTTCGTGCCATTTGCGATAAATATTCTATCGAAGAAAACGTGTTTATTTCGCTTACTTGGTGTACAAAAAAAGTATATTTTGAAACAAAATAGACGTTACTTTATACAGACATTTATTAATTATTACTTATATTCCATTCTTTTTTAAACAAGGTACTTCAGACCGGAGAAGCGTGTGTGACGAGTTGCGGCGCCGCACACGCGTCTCTGTTCTGAAGTACCTTGTTTTCATAAATAAATGGAATATAAATAATAATTAATTAATGGCTGTATCCAGTAACGTCAATTTTGTTTCAAAATATACTTTTTTTGTACTACAAGTAAACGAAATAAACGCGTTTTCTTCGATAGAATATTTATCGCAAATGGCGCGAAATGAGTACTGACGTCATTTCACGGTTATGTGTGCATAGTTGGGCTTCGGTATTCATTTCGCACCATTTGCGATAAATATTCTATCGAAGAAAACGTGTTTATTTAGCTTACTTGGTGTACAAAAAAAGTATATTTTGAAACAAAATAGACGTTACTTTATACAGACATTTATTAATTATTATTTATATTCCATTCTTTTTTAAACAAGGTACTTCAGACCGGAGAAGCGTGTGTGACGAGTTGCGGCGCCGCACACGCGTCTCTGTTCTGAAGTACCTTGTTTTCATAAATAAATGGAATATAAATAATAATTAATTAATGGCTGTATCCAGTAACGTCAATTTTGTTTCAAAATATACTTTTTTTGTACTACAAGTAAACGAAATAAACGCGTTTTCTTCGATAGAATATTTATCGCAAATGGCGCGAAATGAGTACTGACGTCATTTCACGGTTATGTGTGCATAGTTGGGCTTCGGTATTCATTTCGCACCATTTGCGATAAATATTCTATCGAAGAAAACGTGTTTATTTAGCTTACTTGGTGCAGAAAAAGTATATTTTGAAACAAAATAGACGTTACTGGATATAACCATTTATTAATTATTATTTATATTCAATTTGTTTATGAAAACAAGGTACTTTAGAACGGAGACTCATGTGCGGCGCCGTGGGGAAATCCTGTACAAATTGCACGCAAGTTGGACGTGCGTCGCCTACGCGGCGCTGGAGGCATGTGTGCACTACTCCATTGGATCTAATGTATCTCAGACCGCATTTGCGTTGCGGCAGCGTAGCCGCACATTGAAAAACAGGATGTGTGCTCCGGGCCTTTGAGATGCGCAATTACGAGTACTTTCGAGAATCGAATAAATCGCCGAAATTGTAATTCGAATAAAGAACACTGGCGTCGTAATTTTTAAACCCCGCGAAAACCGCCGCCGCCGTTTTTTTTCGCGGCCGCAGCATCTCGTCGCCGTGAGGCCGGTGATACAATTTGAAATTTGTGTAACTAATTTTTTTTGTGCATTAAATTAATATTTTTTTTCTTGCAATTACACTTTTGTAGAATTTTTTATGTATATTTGCATTTGATTTTGATGTATACTATGTTAATGTAGGTCCAGATGTAACAAGTTCATAATAAAAATATTTGTATTTTTTCTCTCCAGTTTTTTCAATTGCTATTGTTAGAGTTCCATTTAGGGTTCCAACCCCTACAATAAGAATTAAAACATCTGAAGAGGAAAAATACAAAATATTTGTCAAGAATCATCTTTTTACCCTATTTGACCTTAAATATTTAAAAATAATGTGTGGATACTGTATATCGATACCAATCACGGATCGCAACATTTGTTACGGGAATTGAATCGTAAAATCATGGAAATTTTTGTGACACTGTCAAGGAAATAGGAAACTTTTTCGAGAATTTTGTTGCCCCCCTTCATAAGATCCTCAGAAGAAGTCTCTTGTTCTTCCACCAGTAAATCTAAAGAGACGCAGATGTAGTCAAGGATATGAGAAGGAGTTGCAAGCAAGGTAGTACAGGAGCAAGATGGAAAAATCCTGTCTGCTCGAAAAACATCCATGTCTTGCCAAAGCAGTTTACAATGATCTGGGACCACCAAACTGAAGAGAAATTCCACCGTATTTAGCTGGATACCAACAATGAGTAGGGTGAATCTGAGAACTTTTAGGTTCTTTCCAAAGGACTGGACTTCTATGTTCACCACCATCATTGGCTCTCTTACTCTGTTCACTGCCATCATTGTCAAGCGAATCAGCAGTTTCGTTTCCAAATACACAAGCTTAGGAAGGAATCCATTGTAACTATTCATTTTAAGGTTGACATCTTATAAGGAAAGTGACTGTGGAAAGGAAGTGGAAGTGGTCATCTATAACACGAGAGCCCTTGACGTGAATATCATGTTATAGATGATGTATAGAAGTGTTCAAATTGTGGATGGATATTTTTTACAACATCTGTGGTTTAACGTAAATCTGTGCTAATCAGTTTCAATTTTTATTCGTTGCACTATGATTCGAAAACTGAGCTTTTATCATTTGTAAACAATTAGGTGCAGGTATCTTGTTTTCTTTTTCACAAACTTTGTGTTCCTTACCACTGCAAACTAGATCTAATTGGCAATATTCTATTACTTTGGTAAAAAGAAAGATAGAGAACAATTCAGTTTAAGTATTGAAAGTAACAGATTAGTGAGGTATTGAGGAAAAAGGTATGATTTCAAGTTACTAAATTTAAATATTCAACTTGTAGGGTCTGGAATTTTTTGTTAATTTAATATTACCATGAGGGGGGGGGGAAATGAAACTTAAGCCAATAACTCATTGGATTGGCTGAAGGTTTTTGAAATCTTAAACCGATTTCTTTTGTAGAATGTGGGAAAAACACCAGTTTCCATCAGCTAACCAAAATTAAGCCACATTGGAGCACTTAACTTTAGTGGATAACCACTTTAGCTTTACACGTCGCCATTTAGTTTTTTGGAACCCAGTTTCCCGTCGCCGCGAACCCAGGTGCAGAATTATATTCTGTGTTCTGCAACACAACTCCAAGCAATTGCAATTGTTCTGCAGAAATTTTGTCCGGATTTTGAAAACTGCAGTCAAATCAAAAACAGACGTAAAACACAATCATCAACTGAATATGTATTACATATTTATAATAAAACCTCAAAATTAATTCACTTGCTTTATTTAAAACCAAGGCATACTTTCAGAATTTGAAATTCTGTTGATAACTTTTGAAGTTAAATATTTTGTCATTGACATAAAAGATGTGTTATTTATAAAGTGTTTGTGGTAATTTGGGTGGTGTAGGGAGGTTGTTCAGTAGCTTGAAAAGAAAAAAAAAAGAGTAGCAAGGAGCACGCTTTTTGCACTGCAGAACATCGTAACTAATAATTGAAAATAATATACCAAAATTTTGATAAAATTAAGGAAAAATTGTTCTACGAAGACTTTCTTCTGCGACGTACGTCTCAGTTTTAAACTCTTTCTGCTCCCGTGGCCGCGAAGATAAAATACTGTACAGGACAGTCCAGTTACAACCACCACCTGACTTGGTATCGGGAGCACTTCTCGTAGTACACAGACAGTGCCTGTTTTAATTTTAGAACCAACGAACTACAAATTTATGAATGACCTGCACTGTCAGGAAATCTAACTCCCACGCACGACCTTCAAAAATTACGCGAAGGCAATTTCGTGATTTATCCTCTAGACCTGGAGCAATCCTTTCGGACAATAATTCTCTTAAGTATCTAATTAAATTCTCTTCCTTGCTCCTCTTCAAGTTAAGAGATCTCTCGGAAGACTTAAATCACTTCCACAATATTTCGCGGCCGCTAACAATGCCCGACGCAGCAGTGTGAAAACGCTGATCGCGTATTCTCATTCTGCGCTGATGGACGAGCCTCATAAATTTGCGGACGGCGGGTACTTTGCCCTTGACTGCGAACCGTGTGAACCGTAAATTTCCCGGCCGCCCTGACGTAACACTTGTAATTTGACAAAGATCGAGATCGTTTGAGAAATATGGCTTTTGGTGCGTTGCACAATGGCTTGTCCGCGGTGGTGTTTGCCTGAGGCTAGTTTGATTTTTCTTTTGAAATATACGATGCATCAGAAAACAATTGAAAGATGTAATTTGACCGTGGAGTAAATACCAAAATCCAGACAAGGGCATATTTTATGCATAGTTGCTTTTATATTCGTTTCGAATGAATATGATTTGCGTTCGCACGTACGTAAGTCGAATTTAGGGACTGAGTGAATAGAAATTGGTTGAATTGGTGGAATTCTATTTATTGGCTGCGCAGTATTGCCTGTTTTCTTATTCCTCATGGTTTGGATTGCTAGATAGCCTTTGAGTCTGCATCTTGAAAAAGAAACTCTTGAACCAAGTCAAATCTACCAATATCCTTTCTGTTAATTCCAATAACCAAGACAGGGCAAACCCATTTGTCTCCAGTCAACTAGTCTATAACTCCATATAGAGATTTGCCGGTCTTAATAAAGGTCTGAAAAAATGTGGAATGTTTTTGTGCTGTATTCAGTTCATTTTCTAAATTTAAAATTTTCGTTTCATTTTCAATAATAACGGTGCAAAGTAGAGGAGACAAAGTTACGCATCTCTACAAAATAAGCAATGAGTACTTGGGATGCGTGGATAAACAGATCAAAATGGTGTCCAATTGGTTGTAAAAATGTTATTCTAGAGTAATGGCACTTTTTAAACTACCTTTCCAGATATAGATCCAATGGATCAGTGCACACATGCCTCCAGCGCCGCTATGGCGACGCACGTCCAACTTTCGTGCAATTTGTACCGTGGTTCCCTATGGCGCCCCAGCTCGCCGCACATGCTTCTCCGGTCTGAAGTACCTTATTTTCATTAATAAATGGAACATAAATAATAATTAATAAATAGCTATACCCAATAACGTCTATTTTGTATCAAAATATACTTTTTTACACCAAGTAAGCGAAAACAACACGTTTTCTTCAATAGAATATTTATCGCAAATGGCACGAAATGAGTACTTGCGTCATTTCGCGGTTATGCGTGCATAGTTGGGCTTCGGTGCCGCATATTGAAAAACCGAATGTGTGCACCGGGCCTTAATCACTGAGAAATGAAAATTTTATTTATTATGATAGACAATCTCACCTGACAATGCATTTTAACACCATATATGGAGACTCCGATCAATGGGCCCATTCCTGAATGTCTCGGATGTGAATGCAGCTATTCTGATTGATAGTCTCATACAAGTCCTCAGAGAGGTCATTCTAGGCCAGGCGCGTTTCATTTTCGAGTCCTACTAAATAGCAAAATTAAGGTAGGTAGGTAATTAATGTCACATTGGAGCAACACAACAAGCTATTGGCGACGATCCGGGATCAATCCCAAAGGAGAAGATCCAAGGACCACACCTATTAATTTTGATTCACGGTCTCAGCACTTGAGCTGGCAACCCAATCTTCAAACTTCCACACCACGCCAACGTGAGGTCATTTGAGACCACGACGGATTTAACGTGCACCAACCCACGTGTACACCAAGGTCTTGTGATCCTTTGAAAATCCGTTTCGCTTCCAACTGGACTACCGCAGCTCCTAAACTGAATTAAATGATAATTTCTAAAACGCAATTTTAAGACCTCTGTAGAATGTGATTATCATTCGGACTCCATACAAAACAGTTTAGATTCTTTAAAATGTTTAACTGAACGTTCATCTTGACGAATATCATTCGGACTCCATAGAAAACAGTCCAATCCAATCATTCTTCATGTCCTGTTTTCACTGCTGAAATAATGGCCATCTATAAAGCATTAAAAAATATATATGATCATTGTCATAAAAAATGTACCATTTTCCCAGATTTATTTAGTGTTTTATAGTCAGTGAAACATCTTGATCATACCAGTCATCCCATTGTTTTGGAGTCACTGAAAGAAATTTATCATCTTTCTTCAAAAAACTTTAACTTGGTATTTTGTTGGATCCCATCTCACGTTGGGATATTAGGAAATGAAATAGTTGACAAAGCCGCCAAATCGGCCGTAAATAATATTAACCATACCACCTTTTATCGTGACTTAAAATCTAGCATTTACAAATTTTTAGAAGAAAAATGGCAGAATGAATGAAATGAACAAACGGAGAACAAACATCACTCTATTAAACCAAATATAACTCAATGGAAGTCACTACCGTTAAGACAGAATGTAATACTAACACGTCTCCGTAACTCGGATGACCCTGAACAAATCCAAAAACTGTAACGTAGAAACCGTAGGTCTGCCATTCGCCTGATCACAGAGGGTCAATCTCCTGGTTGTCAAGTCTCTTTACACCAGGTCAGACAACATTTCTCCGGCAGAAGTCACTCCAGAGATTACGACCCCACTTTCTATGATAACGTTAAGGCTACCGCCAATCCCATTAACCCATAGACACCTCCTCCTCGTAGAAGATCATACTATTTGAAATTACTGCATTTGCCCACTAATGGTAAAACACATTTTAGTAGAATGTTCTCATTTTAATAGTTAACGACTTAAACATTTTAATTCTTATACCTTGGCTTTAGAAGACATGGTTGGAGAGAATCCTCATCCAAATATTTTTAGCTTTTTACATGCCATTGGATTCATCCATCACATATAATTTTATATAGTATTCATTTTATTATGACATGACTCATTTCATTATATCTGATTTTTTATCTTGAGTTTGGCATAATATGTCCCAAGAGGACTCTCAATGCCACAAAACCATATACAATCCAATCCATACAAAACAGTTTAGATTCTTTAAAATGTTTAACTGAGCGTTCATCTCGACGAAATATTTTCTCCCTTGCTTTCTACTCTATTTCAATTGGAAGGGGTCACTGGTCAATAATGTTAATTGTGTCCACAAACAGCCTTGACGTGTTTGTGACCTCAGTGTTTGTGGAAATGCGCAAGCAGTTGGTGCTCGCATCCGTCGTCAAACAGAGCCGGAACCTTGGAGCCAACACAGCACGCATTTTAAAAGGAAAAGAGAAAACTCTTTTCTGTTTTGAGGTCTGAATGAGGACCTCTCCATGGCAACCCTCATTTCTACATATTTAAAAGATTGTTAACAAACTACTGAATATTTGCACAACAATGCCAATTTTATTCAGGAAGAGTTGGAAACACAATAGCAGTACAATTATGGAACTATTTCTTTTTAACTGAATGCCTACGCTTTAAATTGATTATATGAATAATGATAGTTCGGCGGCTGAGAAATTGTAGTTGATTAAATAACAGAAATGGCTTAGGTCATGGGTCACTAAACGTTGTTTCCATTATGTTATAATGCATAGCTTTAAATAAACTCCCTCGATAATGTTCTACACTTCTGGTACTATACTTTTGGTTTGTGTCTATGTAACCTATAGTATTTGTAGGTGGATGTATTATACATCCATAATTTTTGTAGTTAAAATGTAATCCTTTGATAGGCAAGATCAGTAAGTTTCAACCTAATTTTTCAGCTCTTAGCAAGCATTAATTAGAATATCTGCCATTTAAAGACATGTTATCATCATAAAATATATATTAATGAGAAAGTTTAATTTCTTTACTTGAAGAACAATTTATATTTAAAGACAGTTAAAAACTCCGGAATAAAATTTTAATGAAATAAAATTCCCCCAACTGGTTTCTAAATATAGAAATAGATAGGGGGGGGGGACTAACAAACACTGGGGGTGTCGGATGTCAGTTAAATTATTGATATTGAGTCATGGATGTATACAAGGTCAAGTTCATTGTTAATTCGCTTTCTTGTGATTACAGAGTTAACACGCATTGCAAATTTTTCGACTGCGTTTTGATCCAAAATTTGCATTCCTCGAGGTCCGGAAAATTTTAGATTTGAGACTACTGTTTATATTAAAATAAATATTGACGTGTTGTGAAAAATAAATAAAATTGAATTTTTACGTAGGAAAAAAAAAATTGATTCCATAATCCGTCGTACCCGATTCACTTCCGTAGAAAATACGGAGAATCCGTAGTAGTGGGCATCTCTGTGTATTGCCGAGAGGTAGCATTGACCCTCGGTTTTTGAGACTTCTGTTCTAATCCAGGGCTAGTTATAGATACTCGTAAAGGTTCGGAATCCACTTTAATTCGTCTGACTCGGTCTAATTAGCCCTAGGGTATCAAAAAATTGAGATCCCTTGAGCCGCTAATATTTTATGGTTATTGACGGCCCTCAATCAAAGGATAAGTGTAAAATGACATGCAGATGTCAGTAGATATGAAGAACGACGCTTCACTTTAGGTCATATGGTTTCCATGTCAGGAGACAGAGGCTTCAAGTCTCGTCATCTTTACGCTTGTTACCTCTAGAATTTCGCTTACACCGGCGGCATGGTATAGATCTGTGTACGGTGGATGTTATCCCTCTTTTAAGTGACCGCTGACATTGATTACCATTTGCGATTTGTCAGCGACTGACCTTCTAGAGGATCCCTTCCTTTTGTGCGGAAGGAAAGCGTCAGTCGCAAATGCCACTCAAGGCTCTATCGCTCAAGTTAGATAATTAGGTGTGTGGGGGCTCGGAGAATCAGGAGAAAAGCCGTTCCTGGAGACGATTGAAAAAATCTAAGCGCCTCAGCGTAAAGGTTAACTTAATCTTGCTCTTAATTTTGTAACTTGCCTTAACTTAATCTTGCTCATAATTTTGTAACTTGCCTTTACTTAATCTTTCGCTTAATTTTGTAATCCGAACCTCTGTTTCCTCTCCAAGGTTGAACACTGTAAGTATGTAAAAAATGTTTCTTTGCCTAACTGGGGATACTTGCTTGAGCCCCTCCCCCAATTATTTCCTCAATTTGGTACCTATATCTGGAGGCAAGGGGGGGGGTAGAGTAGAATTAACGTCGCACTGGAGGAACGCAACGGACTATTGGCGGCGGTCCTGGATCAAAACCGAACTGAAAGATCCGATCTCAACACAATAATTTTGAACCACGGTCAGATTATGAAGTCAACATTTAAGATTGCACCTCACTCATTAAACTTCCACCTCACGCTAACATGAGAATATTTAAGGCCACGACAGATTTAACGTGCACCAACTCCCACCAACACGCCGATCTGATTGCGTCGAGTTTCGAACTCGCAACCTTTTCTAGTTGCTAATCCCCACCTACCGGGCTACCGCTATCCTGGATATATTCAGATGCTCTCCATATTGTGAGTTTCAAATCTGTACTCAGATGGCAAAATGTTATGTCACTTTTCCCAAAAAATTAAGTAAGTCGCATCCTGGAGTCTGCTTTGTTAATGTTTAGAAGGTGGCAAAATGTCGCAAGTCTTTCTCTGTCAGTTTATGAGAAAACAAAGGTATAAAATTGTAAATAAGTCAAAAACCACTGAGCCACCTGTTGAATCTTGAATCTTAAAATTGCTGTCACGAAAAATTAAAAAATGACATAACAATTTGCCATCTGAGCACAGATATGTGCCTGTAGAGGTTAATTCTTAAAAAATCTCCATAGGTCGTTGGATGGAGGACTATTCTTTTAGATGTTTCGCTATGATTCGCACGATATTTTTTTTTTTGGGAGGGGGGGGGGGGTAAGAGTGCCGGAAATTACGGGGAACACTTTCCAAACACGGTTAATCGCTCCGCACACATTCCCCCTTTGAGGACAACCAAAGGGAAACACGAATGGGAACATCAAAATTTATGAATGAGTGTACTGCACGAAATGAGGGGAGGAATTCCAACGTTACTATGGTTAGTTTTCAATAGGAGCAGTGCCGTCATGTAATTTGGGATTGATGTGCACATGTACCAGGCGTATGCATATGGCCTTATGGCTTGAACCAATGCTTTGGTGTTCTGACGGAACCTAGTCCAATTAGTCCTCTTGTTGCAAAAAAAAAATGGCAGTAGAGCGACCAACCTTCATGTAATTGATTCTAGTCCGATTTTTTCACGAACTATTTCCTTTTTATTCCAGAAAGAAATAATGTTATTTTTTCAGCTTAGCAACGCTGCTCAGTCAATAGGAAGGCGCATTATGACATTTGACATGATCTGAGATCGACTCTTGTAATATTAATGTGCAGTTGACGTGTTATGTTTTATAGTCCACGCCCTCCAATTCACGAAGTGGCTTAGAGCACTATAAGGAGAGTGTGGACTTTTCCCCTCTCATGTTCCCATCCCCACTCTGGAGGACTTGCTGATCTGTAGATTGTAAAGCATCCACATTTGCACATGATTTCCGGGATTATTGTGTACATACCCGGCGTGTGCATATGGCTTGGACCAATGCTTCTCGGTGACCTAATCGCAACCATCGTGTTTTAATGATCTAATTAGCCCTCGTGTTGAAAAAAAAAATGACAGTATAGCTACAAACCGAACTGGTACAGTTTATGTGGGGTGACGTATCAACACTCCAAGTGGCATGCCCGAACACAGCTCGAAAGATTCAGTTCAAATACTGCACGGAAGAATTACCGCACGGGCAGCCCCAAATATCCAGTCATCTCACTCGGACATCTCCGAAATGCACTCATGTCCAAAATTATCTTTACACGCCCAAAATAATTACATTCCATGAAATACCCATTTGATGTAATCCATTTTTGCATGGAATGTGTGAAAGACAAAGTGCTTATGGATCTGACTTTTTATTTATGGACGATAATGCTCGTCCACATCGAGCAAACCTCGTTGACGAAATCCTTGAAAATGAAGCCATTGAGCGAATACCGTGGCCAGAAAAATCTCTTGATCTGAATCCGATAGAGAACTTATGGGAACTTGGAAGAGCAGTTGCACGGACACATTCTCCTCTTAGATATATAAATGCCCTGAAGACCGCATTGCTGGAGGAGTGAAACCTAATTCTTCAAACTGTGGTTAACAACATTATTGCCTGCATGAAATCACGTGATATGTGTGTCATGTCAGGGGCGATCACATTCCATATTACATTCATATAAGCCTTAATTTTTTTTCTTTCCTTGTCACATTTTATTGCTACTTTTATTGTTCCACGCTACAGTTTCATATCATATGCAGTGTTCTTAAATTTTTTCCTTTGTGTGTTTTGATGTTATGTCTCATTCCACACAGATTCATAAAGTTAGTTATAGTTCACAGTTTCTGAGAAATCCGTGATTTTATGCATGTAAAGATAATTTTGGACACCAGTGTATTTCGGATCCGCAACTCACCTCACAGGAACCCCTCCGAACTGTACTCGGGTGTGCCACTTTGCAAAAAATTCCGTTAGAATAAAATCCCAAACAATTACCGAGCGTAAGGGGCAGACTTCAAATACCTCTCTCCTTGGAATATTACAACCCACCACAGAAACCTCCCCGAACTGTTCTCGGGCGTGCTGTTTGGAGGGTTTATAACCCGTAAGTGGAAATGTGCGGAAATCTGGTAAACAGCAGGGGCTGAAATGTAAAAAAGGGATAGAAGTTTTATTGAAGAAAAGAAATTCTTCAATCATTAAATGTTCACAGTCCACATACAATTGTCACACATAGAATTTGTCTTATAAAAATAAAGTCTATTGTTTATATTTATCTTTCAGCTGTATGCAGCTATGGCACCCGAAAATATGCTACTTTAAACTCTGTTTATAAATAACAAAGGGTATCAGGACTTTTTATAGATTCCAGATTCTCAACCAAAGGAATCACACTTGAAGAACTATGAATGAATAAATTCTATGACGTATGTTTTCAAAGCTTTTAAGCAAAATGGAATTAAATACTTACGTATCACTAGCAAAATACTCGACCTTACTCGGTTTGAATTGGTTAACTCTAGATTGAAGAGATCATCGAAATATATTATGACCTATGTCCTTCATAGAATAAAACCATCTTTATAATTTCTACAACTTATACTTCGAACACAAATACTACATATGCATATCCATTCATGTAATACATTTCACATACATCGCACCTTTGCTGTTTGGTAATTGGTAATATTTAATTAACGTCGAACAGTAGCAACACAATGGGCTATTGACGACGGTCCGGGATCAATCCCTTAAGGGAAAGATACAAGGACAACACCTCGTAATTTTGAACCATGGTCAGATGACGAAGCAACACCTTTGGCATCCCACTCTCCAAACTTCCACACCAACCCAACGTGAGGACTTTCGGCCACGACAGATTTTAGGTGCACCAGCCGCCCCTACACCATACGCTTACAAACATCCATGCCCGGACCCAGATTCGAACCAGGAACCTACCTATCCAGAGGCTAACACCTTAACCACTATACCGGTTGGTCGGCCTTTTGCTGTTTGACAAAGATACAAAATGACAAAAGGTGACACTAAGGTTACTACTAGGGATGCGACATCGATGTCGATGTTTTAAAAAAAACATCGATCTATTTACCATCGATGTATTGGAGCCGATGTTTTTTTAACATCGATGTTTTATTTTTAAATGAAAAAAGTACCATTATAAAATTTAAAAAAAAAAATAAATAACCAAGTAGCATAATTTTTATAATCAGTAAATTGAACAAAATTTTAGACCAAGCCGGCCAAGGGTGTAGGGTCTGAAAAGGACAAGAGTTGCGACATCGATGTCGTAGTTTTCAAAACAACGATGTTTTATACAAAACATCGATGTATTTACCATCGATTTACTGGTGCCTATGTTTGTTTAACATCGATGTTTTATTTTTGAATGAAAAAAAGCATCATAGTAAAAATTAAGAAAAATAACCACGCAACTAAGTATTTATCAGTAATGGCGACATCCGTAAAATCAAAAAGAGTTTTTTCCCTAACAGGTGGGATGGTAAATGAAAAACGATGTCGGCTTAAGGCTGAGAAAATCAACAAACCTCTTTTTTACAAACTGAAAATATCAAATATTGGAGCATATAATCATTATAGGTCACAATATTTTTATTTACAGAAAATAAAAAATAGGTTTTTTATGTCCCCCCCATAAGTTGATAAATAGTAATAACTACTAACAATAATTATTGTTATGCACCTACCTAATTATACTTATAGTTAGTAGTACCTATGTCAAATTGTTGTAAACATTACTTTCTTTTTTATTATTCAATTTGAAAATAAAAGATTTATTATTAAATTTTATGATGTTTTGACAGTTAAAAAAAATCTTAGTTATAAATTAATAAACACAGCAAAGGACAGATTAAATCTCCCCTCCAGGCGAACATTAATGTTTGAGGTTACTAAACCAGTCTTAAGAAATCGGGGGAGGATTTTAAATACACTGATGTTTAAAAACATCGATGGTTTTTGGGCGATGTATTATCAACATCGGTGTTTTAATTTTGAACATCGATGTTTCAAAACATCGATGCTTTGTGGTCGATGCCGCATCCCTAGTTACTACAACACAAAAGACGATTTGGAGGAAAAATTTGGAATTCTTTTTCTTAAGTTATTTTCTTGTTCAACTCAATTAATAAAAATGGAGTGCTCTTGCACTCATAGTCAACAAAACAATATTTTTTTTTACTTGTGGCACTCTTTCATCAGGGGAATGCGACACTGTAACACAAAATTTAGAATTACGAAATTAATTCAGAACTAAAGAAACAGAAAATACAACTGCACGCGTGATCAACCAACACGAGTTCTCGTTTCATTCCCGTTCGTTGAAAACTATCGTCTGTCACTAATTTTCGGAAATCGTTTGCGTTGCGCCAAGAACAAAAATAAGACTCGAAATAAATAAAATATCACAGCTAAAATTCCATAAAAAAAAATATTTGTTGGAAAAATGATTGCTTTTTCAGCAGTACTAGTAAAGCAATCCAAGTAATTGCAATACTCAATATACATTCCAGTTTTTCCAAAACTACCAAATTATGGTTGACTTTAGTATTCTTACTCTTAGGTGTTTTAGTATAAAACCTATCCAAATTTAAAAATAAAGAAATGTTTAATATTGCATTCACTAAACTAATATATGATATATAAAATAAAGCACTTTGTAATCAAATATCTGGTATAAAATTCATGTGATGCCTGTACAAACATAGAACAGAAAGACGGACAAACAGACTTACACAACCAAGTTCAGTCTCTAAATGAAGTTAAGTACTCACAATGCAAAGTTTCATGAAAATACACTCTATAACAAAAAATCGACGCACAAAGAAGGAGTTGTCCGATGGAGACAAAAATTGGTGGATAGGAAAATTATGTACAGAATAGAAAATGATTAAAATTTCAGAACAATTGAATGATTTATTTCAGAGTTACAGTAACGAGCTCAATAAGGTGTTGACCCTCCTCTAGCCTGGATGCAAGCTGCCACACGGCATGGCATAGACCGATAAAGCTCCCGGATGGTCTCCTGCGGTATTTCTTGCCAAATTTGCTCAAATTGTCGGACTACGTCATTAACATTCCCTACAGGATACAGTCGCCTTCCCATCATATCCCAGACATGCTCGATGGGAGAGAGATTTGGTGATCTGGCTAGCCAAGGAAGTGTTTGACAAGCTTGAAGACAGTTCATAGCCACACATGTCGTATGTGGTCTGGCATTGTCTTGCTGAAAAATAAGCCCAGGGTACTGCGAAAGGAACGGTAGCAAAACAGGTCCCAGAATGTCGTCAACGTACCGCTGTGCAGTAAGTGTACCTCTAATGACGACCAAAGGGGCCCGGCTATCAAGGGAAATAGCACCCCAGAGCATAATTCCTTGTTGAGGGCCCGTGTGGCGTGCAATAGTGAAAGCAGGATCGGCACGCTGCCCTGGGCGTCTCCAGACAGTCTTCGATGATTGTCAGGACACAGTTGGAAGCGGGATTCGTCGCTAAAGACTATACGTCCCCAGTCAGCATCATTCCAACCTGATCGAGCCAAGCACCACTGTAATCTGGCTCGACAGTGTGCAGGTGTGAGTGGCAGATGGCGTAACGGTCGGTACGAGAGTAGATTTCGCTCTCAGCCGTCTGTGTATGGTCATGGTGGACACTCGTGTGTGGGTCGTACGACTGATGGTTGATAGCGATGAATATCTGGCGCTGTGACAGTTGATCTGACAATCACTCTGTCCTCGCGATCTGTTGTGGCCCTACGTCGACCGCTACCATCATGACGCTGAAATCTGTCATTGTCCACCCACTCTTGCCAGCATCTTCTAATCGCCGTATCGCTTCGACTCACATGACGAGCGATTCTCCGATTTGCCCTACCTGCCTCTTTCAATCCAATGATACGACCTCTTTCAAACTTTGAAAGTTGCTCGTAATGAGCTCGAATCCTGCGGCGAGGCATTTTTTCAGTCGTTGAAAGGTATCCTAAATCGCAATGCAGCAGAAATTTTTAACAACAGTTTAAGAACAACTCCTTATATACATCTGCTGGATGCGCAGTTCCGATGCGCTGGAGATCGCACTATTCATTCATTGGACACCAAATTTTAATCATTTGCATATTTGGTCAAAACATTTTTGCATACGAAATTTCAAAGCAATCGGATGATTCCTTCTTGGTGCGTCGATTTTTTTTGTTATAGAGTGTATATTAAACCGTGTGAACGTATATTTTACACATACCTACAGACAAACAGACACCAAACGAGCATGAGGGGATTTGGCATCAGAAGGGTTCAAAACGGATAGTAAACTTGAAATGGGTTGAGAAAATATTCAAGGTACAAACACTCCATTCTTATTTATATACACTCAAGTCCATAAATTAAGGATAATTTAGAATCACACGGAAATCGAACTCTAAAGTAAAAATTTCACCTGTAGAATTTTCGCACACATCTTTAAGAATAATATCCAAATTACGTGAAGCCATCAGATGACGCCGTTAGTACGTCACAATGTCGAGAGTGTAAGAGAGGTGTATATAAGGAATGGTAGCAAAGAAGTAAAATTGTTCACAAACGTTCTGTAAACCGCTCAGTGCCACAACCAAACAGTTATGGCACAGGAGACGCATGTCGATGATTTATTGCGTGGTAGAATTATCGGCCGCCTGGAATATGGGCGTACTCAAGAGGAAGTTTCAGTGAAACTTGGAATCGATCAAAGTGTCAACTCTAGGCTTTGGCAACGATTTCAAAATGATGGAAATGTCATTAGACGTTACAGTACAGGTCGCCCCCAAGTTATAACGCCGAATAACGACCGGTATTTGGCAGTAACTGCAAAAAGAAGCAGACGGAGCACAGCATCCGACCTTTCTCGTCAGCTATCTTCAGCCACGGGTTCGACAGTTTCAAGGCAAATAGTTTACAGACGTTTGGAACATGTTGCTCTATATGCTCGCAGGCCTGTCTGATGTGTTCCGCTCACGGCAACTCACTGTCGCCAGCGGTTAGCCTGGAGTAGAGAACATGCAATGTGGAAATCGTCACAGTGGGCTTGTGTGATGTTTTCCGACGAGTCCAGGTTTATCTTGCAGTCTGATTCCCGGCGGACGTTCATATGGACAACGCCAGGTACACGCTACCACCAAGACAACATCATTGAACGACACCGTTACGGTGGTGCAGGATTGCTTGTTTGTGGCGGAATTATACTGGGCTCCAGAACAGATCTACATGTTCAAATCGGAACCATGAGAGGCCAAATTTATCAGGACATCATTCTGGAACAACATGTAGGTTTGCTTAGGGGTGCCATGGGCGCAGAATTTGTGTTCATGGATGACAACGCACGACCTCACCGTGCAAACATTGTAAACGAATGCCTTGAATGAGGATATCACCCGTATGGAATGGCCAGAATTCTCACCTGACTTGAATCCGATAGAGCATGTGTGGGACATGCTAGGTCAACGAGTTGCTGCCCGTCAACCACCTCCTACATGTATACCGGAACTTCGGAGAGCATTGCTTGCTGAGGGAAGTGATCTTCCCCGAGATCAGCTCGATAATTTGATCCTCAGCATGCCTAGGCGTTGAACGGACTGTATTTCATCGTCTGGGAGAAATACAATGTATTAACCATCATACCAACCATGTCATGTTAAGTTTTTGTAAGGTCGATATTTTTTGTAATTGCTCCAGTGCAAAAAAATCGTAGTTTTTATGAATGGTATCATACATACACCATCTTTTTTGTTCTTTATCTTTTGTTTAATAAATGGGCTTTATGAATAAGTCACGTTTGTTTTGTTTCTGAACCTTTATTTGCCGGAGCTGTTATTATCCTTAATTTATGGATATGAGTGTAGATGAATCACACCACACACACACACACACACACACACACACACACACACACACACACACATGCAGCTATTTTTTTATAAAATTCCATAATCAATATATTGTTGTAAAACTTAGCTATATTAGGGACTGGTGGTAATGTAAACAAAATGCTTCCCTTATTCCATTCTCTAGATTAAATTATGGGTCAAGTTTATCGTTCGGTGCCTAAAACGACAACAGGGTTAGCTTGTTTTCGGTGAAAACCATCCACGGAGATCTGAATTCATAGTTTCGGTAGGCTTTAGGTAGAGAAGGTTTAGCATCTTTGAAAAATCCATTGATTCAAAGTCGACTGCCTTCTCGTCGGAGCCGCATTATACAATATTTTCGCGTTCAGAGGAAAAACATGCCAGCTTAATGCCGGATGTTGACCGAACGAGCGAATGACCTCAGCGGCGAAGTAGTGCTCTTCATCACTCTCTTTAATCGATTCGGTTCTCACTTTCTGATGCATTTAGTCAATCTAGAAACAATTAAGGTCGCATGCCTAGTAAACCATCTGGCTATAACAAACAACTCTGGATCAATAACATTGAAGGAACGAGAACAAAAATCGTAGGCAAGATGAATTTCTTGGAGAAGAAAACAAAGAACTGATCATTCTTTGAGATTGGTCCCATGAAGGAAAAAATAGGAACTGTTTTCCTCTGCGAAATACTATTAGCTAACATTTACATCAATTGTTTATTAATGTGTCAATATACACTACCCTAAAATTATGGACCGGGAAGCAAGATGTGATGGTATAAGGGAAATAATACTTGCTTTAATAGGGGGATGGTCCCCCACTTGCTGCAATTACACTAGCAACCCTTTGGGGCATACCTTCAACAAGGTTTTGATACACAGCTATGGGTATTTGTGTCCATTCCTGCAGCAAGAATGTCGCCAGCTCAGCTGTAGATTTCGCACGTGGTTCCCTGGTCCGTAAGCGTCACTGTAACTCGTACCACAAATGTTCTACGGGGTTAAAGTCGGGACTCTTAGCAGGCCAGAGAAGGCGTTTTACATCCATATCTTGACACCACTGCTCGACAGAGGCCGCAACGTGACATGGAGCATTGTCGTGGTGGAAGTAACATTCGTCCATTCCATAAAATTGCCCGAGCGTAGGAAGAACCTGATTGTCCAAAATGTTCATGTAGCCGTCGGCGTTTAATTGACCAGGAACAACATGCAAAGGTCCCAGGCCATACCACGAAAAACACCTTTTAACAAGTAGTCGGATTATATGCAAATCCGCTGGCGTCCGGTCTATTATTGTAGGGTAGAGTACATTATAGGATCTACGTCTTAGGCTGAGCTTGGACTTTCCCTTTTAGGGAATGAAAATCTGAATATCATCGGCTTGTGTGTGGTTCGTTTTTCAAACTATTCTTTTATTTTTTACTTTAACCAGTCAAAGGACGCTTCTTACTCTTCAATTCTTTTCCCCGATCAGTGATCACGATACAAAATGGCCTTAAAATGCATTTGATTGGGTATTTATTTTCAAATAAAAAGCACTTAAATGACGCTCCTTACGAATGATGGAAGAGCTCGTTGCCGTTCTCTAACGGAAGCATTTTTCTCGGGATTTCTTTGAATAAAGAAGGCAATTTGCAGCAATCGGTAATCCGAGGGAAATCCGATCTTCACCGTAGCTGTGAAGGAAGCAATCTCACAGGATGGTGAATATATGGGACCATTTGAATTCTTAAAAGTGCTTATTGAGCTGAAGCTAAGCTACTGAAGCTTTAAGATAAAATAATATCCATGTCCATCTTGAGAAAAAATATTGCATGCAAAAGCGTTAAATCTAAGTACCTACGCCCATAGGTTCAGATTTATCTTCTCAGATAGAGTTCTTGACAAAAAAGCAATTTAGCCCTACTTAAAAACCTCTCATGTTTAAAAATTTAGTATGCTTTGGCCAATTCTGTGCTCAGATGGCAAAATGTTATAAGTCACTTTTCCCAAAAAATTGAGTAAGTTTCTCTTTCAGTTTATGTGAAAACAAAGGTGGAAAAATGTAATATAAATAAAAAACCACAGAAACCACATGTTGAATCTTGAATCTTAAAATTGCTGTCACGAAAAATTAAAAAAAAAATTACCTATAACATTTTGCCATCTGAGCACAGAATTTCGGAATTGGGTTTACTATGTTTGGTTGGCTGGTTTATGGTTTTATGGTGCAATGGACATACTTGGTCAAGCTTTGCCAAACACAAGACAATGTCAAATAATTGTGAAAAGGAAGGATGGAGAGAAGAAATAGAAAAATCGCTGGGCATTCTGGGGTCGCTTTCCCCATGTTTACCAATGGTCGTAAACCTCATAGAAAAAGAATAGATCACTGATGTAACTCGGTTTCGTGAAGCCCGTACACACCTAAAGACGATGTGCTCCGAGAGGTCTACTGTGAAATTGCAATAGATTAACAGGCTTTGCTATTGATTATTCACTTCTTGATCCCCCAGGTACAGAATCATAATCGGTGTTCGGCAACACAACTTCAAGCAATTGCAATTGTTGTACAGGTATTATATTCAAATTTTGAAAACTGCAGTAAAATAAAATATAAAAAAAACAGACGTTAAACACAATTATCGGCTTTATATGTATTGCATATTTATAATAAAACACACATCAAAATTAATTAACTCTTACTTTATTTAAAACCAATGCATACTTTCAGAATTTGCAATTCTGTCGATAACTTTTTAAGTTAAATATTTTGTCATTGCATTGAAGATGTGTTATTTATAAAGTATTTGTTATAATTTTGGGCGGTGTATTGAGGTTGTTCCGTAGCTAGAGAAGAAAAAAAGTGTGGCAAGGAGCGAGCTTTTCACTGCAGAATATCGTAACGTATAACTAAAAAAAAATCGGCCAAAATTTTGATAAAATTAAGAAAAACTTGTTCTGCAAAGACATTGTTTGTTCTGCGAAGTACATCGCAGTTTTAAGCACTTTCTGCTCCCGGGCTTCATCCGTCTGTAAAATTGCAATGTCTGGTTTGACAGGCAATTATAGATTATTTGCGAAACATCGTGTAGCACTTTTTCTTAGCTCCGATTTAAATCGTTACTTCACTCCGAAGAAAAGTTTTTTGCTGTAATTGGGGAATAAGCAAAAGATATTCCTTCAAGGGTCCTTGTGATGTCCCTATTTTTTGTGTGTTTAGAATCATATTTTAGTATCAGGTATTGACATGACTTATTGAATTATCTGAAGATGGAGTGATTGGTCAAAGTGGCGGATGACTTGTGAATCTCAATGTATGTCAATATTTGGAAATATCTTTAATACAATAAGAGGATGTCAGCATTATATGAAAGAGATGCCATAAGACAATTTGTGATAATCTCTAAAGCTCTTCACCGATTTATTTGAGCTTGATAACTTTTAAAATTAATAAGATATGTGTTATATATGACATTGGGGAAAATACTACATGCCATTATGCTTGCTCCAATCAGCACTGTTTGGATTATCTGATTTATTTTCTCCACAGTGCAAGAAGTAGCATTAACAACTGTTCTGTACACATAATAAATGAAAAATTTTAGTATTCAAATATTTTTCTTCTTCTGTATTTACCTAAACTTTCCTTGTGTGTGTACATTACTTGACATTATCTGTCTTCTATTTTGTGCAGCTTTCCAAATATGACCATTGTGCCATAAAAATCCAACCAACAAATATTAATACTAAAACAAACAAGACAATGATACCAGGAAAAGTTAGGGACAGCAATTGGTTCTCTTGGGACAGTGTCCTCTCTAAGACAAGACACCAACAAACTTCCACATTTTTCGCTCCCCTTGAGCATAGTTTGTTTAAGAGGGAAGATCATTCGCATATTTATGATGATGGAGACTACATACTATAAGACACTTAGGTATAAATATTTTGTTGCCATTGTTCTTCCTTCAGAGTGACAGAAAACTTTACAGGGAACTACAGTAGCCTTATATTACGAAAGTGGTTTCAAAAAGAGACTTTAAAATATTAAACACCAAGTGCTTTTCTTTCTGTGGGTAAAATGTGGGTGGTTGCGAACTAGCCAACCTTCTACCATTAGTATTGGAAAATTCTTAATCCTTCTTGATATTAGGCACATGACATGGCAGTTTCAACACTTAAATGCGCCAAACTACGTTCGTTTTTCCTTCTCCAAGAACTTGGCAGTTCATGACGTTTCTGTAAAATGTTGAGAAATCATATACCAGATCTAATTACATGTTGGAAGAACTTATAATCACTCGTTGTTAGTGGAAGAGAGTAAGATAAGTAAGAAGACGAATTAATACAGGACTGAAGCATCACATCGAACTATGGATGACGGTCCGAGATCAATCCCGAAGGGAAATATCCGAAGGCAACACCTCGTCATTCTTTCCACGGTTCGGAGATGTCAACACCCGAGCTGGCATCTCACACTCCAAGATTCCGCACCATACCAAAGTGATGACATTTCAGTGTGCGACAGATTTAACGTGCATGAGCCACCAGGGACACGACAGTCTTTGCCAGGGTCGAGTTTCGAATTCACATCCCTCCGTTTGCTAATACAACTGAGCTACCGCCACCCCGAAGAATGAAAGGAAACTTCAGATTGAATAATCAGGTCACTTCTTTTGTCCGAGAAAGCATATCGCTTTTTAAAACGCAGGATGGGTTTGAAAACAACATGCTTGTAAGATCTGTTGACATAACCTATCTTAAAGCATGACATGTAATCTCTCTTTCTTACGACTTATCGCAATAGTCACATGAAAATCTAACTGCGTGTCAAATGCTTCAAAACATGCCTGAAAATCGGAAAAATATCACTGTTTCTATGCAAATGTTTTTCTGGTTTTAAAGTCTAACCAACGGTTTTCTTTCTCTATGAGGGGTCACAGTAACCCAATTGGTTGTGTCTGAATAGCAATTGGAGAATTAAGAATTTTATACTAGGTTCAATCAAAGACAGTCATGTATGTAGGGGCTGGTGCATGTTAAATGTATCGTGGCCTTAAATTTTCTCACGTTGGCATGGTGTGGAAGGTTGGTGAGTGGAGTGCGAGCTCAGGTGTTACCCCGTCATCTTACCTAGATACTAAATGACGAGGTGTTTTTGTCGCATCTTTCCCTTCGGGATTGATCCCCGAATTCCGGCTATAGCTGGTGTTGCTCCAGTGCGACGTAAATTCAACTATAATAATGATTGTTCCCTTTGAATGTAAGTGAAGCCAAGATATAAGCTATACTTGACAGATAATGTACACTATCACTTAAAACTAAGACTTATGTTAAACCAATTACCGATTTATATGATCTTTGAGATTTCAGTTAAAACAAGATTAAACTGACTTGAAAGAACAGAAGCTCATTTTTGCGTATACTTAGGTATTGTTCATACATACAATACATGAAGTGATTATGATACACTTTTCCTGTAGCTAAATGTCGGATATTTCCTTTAAGGGACTGATCCCGGACCGTCGTCAATAGCCCGTTGTGTTGCTCTAGTAAAACGTTAACTAAAATTACCATTACCTGCAGCTAAATGTAGACGGCATTCAAGTCTTTGTAGTGGAACGCCATGCTTCCTGTTTTGCAAATTGGGCAACTGGAAGTAAAATATCCGTTTTTCTTAGGTTTGTTTGTTTACGTTGAAATTCTCTCATAAGAATTCGATCATAGAAAGCTGATTAAATTCATTTGCAAAAATTTAGGTTTTATTGATTTAGAGAAAATTTTGTTCTTTAAATTTCAAATACGGATATGAAAATGAAGTTGTGAAAACAGGGTTCAGCACTTGTAACCACTTTCGTTTTCTGAACTTTAAAGATGGTAATTTGGTAATTTTTAGTTAACGTCGTACTAGAGCAACACAACGGGCTATTGACGACGGTCCGGGATTAGTCCCTTGAGGGAAAGATCCGAGGACAGCGCCTCGTAATTTTGAACCACGGTCAGATGACGAAGCAACACCTGAACTGGCACCCCACTCTCCAAACTTCCACGCCAACCCAACGTGAGGACTTTCGGCCACGACAGATTTAAGGTGCACCAGCCGCCTCTACACCCTACGCTTACGAACATCCATGCCCGGACCCGGATTCGAACCAGGAACCTTCCAATCTAGAGGCTAACACCTTAACCACTATACCGGTTGGTCGGTCTGAACTTTAAAGAAATATGAAATTAAAATTAGCGTTTTTGAACGAGAAACTGTGGAAGTTCTCAGAATAATTTCTGAGAATTTTCATAATTTTGTTATTCATGATTGACATTAACCTAAACAGTGAAGTCTTTTCAAATAACTACTCTGCCCCATCTTCCCAAATGCCCCGGTCAGGCCTTCATATAGTCCCGGATTACTTCCATGTATTAAGCCCCTGGTAAATTTAAAACCGAAATATGAAGCAAACCAAATGAAAAATTCGTGCTTACCTTGAATCAATGAATTTGATCATTGCCCTAGCAATATTCGAGTCGTAGGTGGGTGGGTCAAGTTCGAATCCTATCAGGGTGTTTTTCTGTGTCTTCTTTGTCAATAAATCTTTCCTTCTCATTTACTTGACTTTGTTTGGCTAAGCTTGGCTACTTATTCCCCCCTTCCCTGCGCCATAAAATCCAACCCAACCATCAAAATTAAAAGCTATTGTCAAACTTTTAAATTAGAGACCCATGGCTAAATAGCACTGTTGACAGAACTCAGATAGAACTTCTGGGTTCCGTGGGAATACTGCACCCATAATTATCGAGGGATGTTTGGACAGGGCTTGGGTTCTACAGAAATGGACGCTGCTAATAATGAGGAAGAACAATGGAAGACAGTGAATCGCCGTGAAGAGCGATTGCTCAAGTGTGAGCGGTTGAATCAACAGGTTTTTCAGCCTTGGATAAGAGATATCATTCCTTTGATTGTGGGGATGGTTTGGCCGTAAGCCAGTATGAATTACTGCTCATACGATTAGATGGGACTTTGGACTGCGTATGTATACAACTGTATACACCCAGTCGCATTTCGTATTAACACTAAGAGAGGTTCACTGGCATAATTCCATTTTGCAACCTGAAGTCTTCCCTGCATGACTTCTAACCAATTTTAATATTCTTAATTAATAAATTCTTTCCATAAGATAATAATCTGAGAACCAATATAATCGTCTAAAAGAATTGTAGTCTTAGGAAAGGACCAATAGAATATTTCTAAAGAAATATAATCTGAGGAAATGTGATCAATACAATCTTTCTAAAGGTTGAAAGAATCCGTGAATTGTTTCAACCAATAGATGTGTTTTAGTCGCTGTGTTATAAAAGCAATATTACACTGTTCAGAAATCTCTTGAACCCTCATAGGGCTAACACCTTGAGAGGTTCACACTTATATCCATTCTACATGTCTTCTAACTAGGTTTAACCTTTTTTTTTTCCTCCAATAGACTATTTCTTGGGATGCTTTCAAGCAATCTATGTGGTTATGTTGTCATTATTTGTCTAACCAGGTTTGACATTCTTGTTTCCAACAGAATCTTTAAAACAATTGATGAGGTTTTGTAGTCATCATTTGTGTGTGTTGTAGGATAGAGGGTAATGGAATATTGTACTCTGAAATCTCGTGATGCTCAGAGGGTTAACACTTTAAGGGGTTCACAACAACTTATATCCATTCTGCATGTCTTCAAACCAGGTTTGACCTTTTCGAATCCAATAGAATATTTCCTAGGACGCTCTCAATCAATCTATGTGGTTATGTAGTCATTATCTGTGTAACCAAGTTTGACGTTCTTGGTTCCAACAGAATCTTTCAACCAATTGATGAGGTTATGTAGTCATCATTCGTGTGTGTTGTGGGGTAGAGGAATTTGGAAATCTCGTGATGCTCAGAGGGTTGAGGAGTAGTTGATTGTATTGTTTTGCAAAACACCACATTACCACGGCACAACCGTGATCGGCCTTAAAGAAATTTCCCAACCCCAGAACTTCAAACAATTTATCAGCCACCATCTCGCATTTCCAGACGATGAAACTTCCTCTGCCACTACTGCCCCACAGAAAGGAAGTGAGCTGTTCCAGATTTCAACGAACTGTTAAATTCGCTATCCTGTGGTTGTCCCTTCCACCCAGAGCGTGCTATTCAAGGGTACTTGAACGAAATCTTGGCGAACCTTCCCGTTTGGCGTCTGCCAAAAAAGCATCCACGCTTTGCACTCGCAAGGAGGCGGATGTTCCGGAGGGAGATCCTCAGCCGTCGCGAGGAAGGGGCCTTCCTGGAGTAGTCACGTGCTATGTTTTTTACCGTCTTCTCCCAATTCCAATGAAACAGGTCAACGGGTTTGTGCAGGAACCGATGGCTACTCAGGAGCAGCAGCAGCAGGACGCAACGGACGTTGCACAAGACCACCAGATCGGCAACAATGTGGCCGCGGCCGGTCCATCCCCAACTTCGAACGGCCCCCAGGAATTCAGCCTCGCCATCAAACCCAAAGGACTGCCGCTGTTTAAGATCAGGTTGGTATTTTGTGAGCTTTATTTTTAGCTTTGTGTCTGTCGTGCTGTAGGGATTTTTCTCGCTGGTGGGGGAAATATGTGGGGGAAAGCGAAAAAGGATGTCTGTTGAAGAGCGTGTTACGAATATTCCCTATTCTCTTTGTGATCCTGCCAGAGGGATATTTGATGGGGATTTAAGTAAAAGGAATACATATCGTGATTAATTATAGTGTCATTTTTAAGTGTTTGGATGGGGAATTGTGTTTGATCAGGTGTGGGACACGTGTGCAAGCGAATTTGGACTTGAAATCTTTTGTGACGAAGTACAACGCGAGTTTTAAAACGTTGTCAATATATTTTTTGTATCTTTAATATTCAGTTCTTGTTGAAAAATATTTCATTTTAAGATCAGATTGAATCCTTATAGATGTGACAATTTAGAAGAACGTTAGAGTTAAAAGGATATTAATTGGATTTTAAAATTTTATTTGTGTAGTTTAGAACTTAGTAAAATTTTATTTTATAATTATTCTTATGAAGGTTAGTATAGTTTGTATAAAAAATTTAATTACAATAATGCCTCAACTATCTTTTTAGACTAATAATTCACTTTTTAACTAGAATACACATTTCAAATTATTATAATTAAAAAACGTATTTAAATCAATTGTTCTACGTGGCAATTCAATACATTTAATGATAGCTATTAAAGTGTTGACGCAATTATTTGATTAAATACAAATTTATAATAATACTGATGAACTTAGTTACTTTTTGGGAACTTTAAAATAGTCAATACACAGTAATTTAAAACTAATGATCGTAGCCAAATCAGTAATTTAATAAATAAAAACAGCACGTGTCATTTTGATGCAAGTGACTCGTCATTCACCACTCGATTTTTACTTATTCAATTACACTTAAATTTTTTTAAACACGGCGTGATTTTTTTTAACCGTTATTCAACAAAGAAATACAATTAAGTTATCAAACGTACGAACAGTTATTCCTGACTAAATATGCTATTATGAAACGTTGAAAACTATTAAATTGGTTCACTAGTTTTAATTGGCATGTCAAATTTTTAATTGTCATGTCAATTTTATTTAATAAAACAACAAATAATTTTTCATATCCTCAAAAAGTTTCACAGATATAATTATTTCTCGTTTGTTACTATTTTTCTGATTGAAACTCTTATCATATTTGATAAACACAGCTTTAACAAGAATACAAATAATTTTTTTCACGGCTCTTCTTACGTTATGGCTTACGAATGCCAAATCTTAAACAATTGCTCAATACTTGAAATTTAGTTTTTATTTTAACATTTGTTTAGTACTACCTATTATCCACTGGAGTTATAAATAAAAATGCAATATTTTGTTTTAGTAATTTTAAGGTATGCTAAGCAAACACAAGAGAGAGAGAATGAAAAAGCGAATACGAAACAGTACTAGCATTTTGAAGCGATAAAAACATATAGAAAACACTTTATCAGATATAAAATGTCTTAAATGAGAAAAAATAATAACATCAATATTTAAAACTGAATGAAAAATTTTGTTACAGTTATTCGCATTTTCGAACAACGTGCGTGACTTCCATTTCTTCGCAATTTGATTTTTATCTTCCGTAAACTCAATAGTTTGATAGTCAACATGCTCTTGTAAAGATGACAATTTTCTTCCCTTAATGACAGGTCATTGTACTTCTAATTTTTATGTTTTTACTATTCTTTTGTTTTAAACTTTTTCCTGTGTTACTATACGGAATGTATAAACGAATAAATATATGCATTAAAATACCTAATGCAACATTATTTGTGTAAACAAAAATGGTTTTCTCTGCTTTGGTGTACATCAGTACAGCAAAATTTGATGCATTAATAATAAATATCTCTATTAACCATTCTTTATTCATTTTTAAAGTTTTAATGGATAAATGATAGGTAGATGACTCAAATTGTCCAAGCTGCTTTCTACAAACAGACATCAACTGTATATTTATTTTGAACTGAATTAATACGCTAGGCACATAATCTAAATTCTGCCGCTTATCTTTATTTCAAACACTCGGATACAGTGCACTTTATATATAGTATATATATATATATATATATATATATATATATATATATATATATATATATATTTATATATATTTAAAAGTCAGAGATAGTTGCAGCTTTAGCGCACTCCTCTGACGTTATATTTTTATTATTTATTTTTAAATTGTTGTATCTTATATATATATACTAAAAGATTTTTAAGCTGAACTAAAAGATTTTTATAATATTAATTTTATAGTAAAGAACACTAGCAAAATACCCCGACCATACTCGGTTTGAATTAGTTTACTTCTCTAAATTGAAGTTAGTTTACTGTTGTTAGTTGAATTAGTTTACTTTACTTCTCTAAATTGAAGTGATGATCAAATTAAATAATGGATTACGTTTTACGTAGAATATAATAAGATTTTATCACCTTTCGCCATCTTTATAATTTCTACCACTTACATTGGACACAAATCCTACACATGCATATCCATTCATGTAATACATTTCACATACATCGCACCCTTGCTGTATGTCAAAGCTACAAAATGACGAAAAGTAATATTAATGTTACTACTACAAAAGACGATTTCGAGGGAAATTTGGAATTCCCTTTCTTAAGTTCTTTTCATGTTCAACTAACTCAATTAATAAAAACGACGATTTAAGGCGAATGCTCTCGCAACAAAACAATATTTATTTACTTGAGGCACTCTTGCATCCGGCATGCGACATTGTGGAATTTCGCAATCTTCTCCTGTCATTATGACAAAGAATTTTTTAATGTTTTAAAAGTTCTAGAACGGATTTTTTAAACATTATTATTCTTTCAATAACGGTATTATTCTTTCAACAATGGCATAATTACACTTAAAATTTGCTTTAATCTGACTCACCTGCCACTATAAGTCGAATACTTTGTGGTAGTGTTGCGTGTGATGAAAATGAAACAATTTATTAAAATAATAACAATTTAAAACACAAAATAAAAGAAAACAGCGAAATAAAACAAAATAAAAGATGTGAAAAAGTTGCTCTAAAGACATTAATTTGTGATTCCTTTTTATGTCCTGATCTCGCAGTTGCCACAACTTACAACTAAAAAGTGCACAAAATTTAGAAGTGCGAAATTAATTCAGAGCGAAAGAAACACGAGTTTCCGTTTTATTCCCGTTCGTTAAAAAATGTCGGCTGTCCCAAATTTTCGGAAATCGTTTACATTGCGCAAAGAACAAAAGTAAGACTCGAAATAAATGAAGTATTACAGCTGAAGTTGCATGAAAAATATAATTTTTTGAAAAATTATTCATTTTTCAGCAGTACTGGCAAAGCAAATCAAAACAATTGTAATACTCAATATACATTCCAATTTTTCCAAAATTACCAAATTATGGTTGATTTAAGCATACTTACTCAGGTGTTTTAGCATAAAACTCATCTAAATATAACAATAAAGAAATGTTTAAAATTACATTCACTAAACTAATTGATAATGTATAAAATAAAACAAAAAATTGCTATCGAATATCTGTAATAAAATTCATGTACAAACACACTAACACAAAATCAAACATAGAAACTTTTCACATGGGGCATAAAATAATTTAGGTGATAAAATCTAAATAGAACATATACAAAGAAGGATAGTTATTGGAGAGTTTGTTTCCTAATGACCTATCGGTCAATGGCCAGGCATTTGTGAAATAAAAAAATAGACACTGAAGTTCCATCAATAGCTGCATCTACCGATAATCGTTGTATTGAACTCCCCTTTCACGGTGTCTACTATGCAATCTTAAAGCAATGGTCCTCTTATAAAAACGAGAAAAAACAGTTGCAATCGACTTGGCGACACAATATTGTTTGAAGTTTACTCCACTGCAGAAATATAAGATGTGCTTCCTCTTCGATTATACAAGGTATTGCTGTAGTACTCCGGTTGGAAGACTAGCGGATTCTAAACCGAATAGTTGCCAGTTAGTTCGAAATTATATCCAATCAAATAACCGTCGTATATGTGGGGGTTCTGCACGTTAAATCTGTCGTGGCTTCACATGTCCAAAAGTTGGTATGGTGTTAGCTTGTGTTGCCCTGTCATCTGATAGTGGTTCAAAATTATAAAGTGTTGTTCTCGAATATCTCCCTTTGGGATTGATCCCGGATCGTCGCCAATAGCCAGTTGTGTTGCTCCACTGTGACGTTAATTCATCAACTCCCCTTGGTAAAAACAACACGATGCCTTCCCAAGTCTACACTATGAAACCTGTACAGATACACGTGAATAACAATGTGACCCAAATTTCCTTTTAGAATCTGGCCGAATACTCCTCTTAAAGACTTCCAAGATAATTAGGTTAAAATTTAAAAACTTATGATTTGGAACTCGCATGTCTAAAGAATCGCACCATTTTCCAAGAAAAAAGGTAACAAATATTTTCATTGTATGTACACTCAACCTGTTTTTGTACGGTATATGAAAAAAAATTATTCAGTACAATCTATTTAGAGTCCTTTCAAAATTTCAATCAAATTAGAATATAATTGACGAAGTTATCAATAAAAATTACTTAAATAAATTTTTTTTTAATACGTACTTATATTGCTTTACCAGTATTGCTGAAAAAACAATTTCTTTTCCTAAAATTATTTGTTTTTTTATGGAATTTCAGCTCTGATACTTCATTTATTTCGAGTCTTACTTTTGTTCTTTGCGCAATGTAAACGATTTCCGAATATTTGGGACACGATATTTTTCAAAGAACGGGAACAAAACAAAAACTCGTGTTTCTTTCGCTCTAAATTAATTTCGCATTTCTAAATTTTTGGCACTTTTCTACGTGAGACTTTTTTTATGCGGTCCCTAATCACCGCAAAAAAAAAAAAACATTTTAACTGTGTTGCGAAAAATATTTTTTATAGCTACTCGTGAAGTTTTGGAAGATTTTTTTTATGCGGTCCCTATATCCACAGTACAAAAAACAGGTTTGAGTGTATAATAACAAAGCTGTATAATAAATATGCAGATGAAAAAAAGGTAATTCTACACACATGTGCGTTCTTAACATTGAATGCTTATAATGCATATTGGGTATTGGTATTTCATGATAGAATATTAATGAGGCACACATATTTCTATAGTACACATAGTAGTTCTGATTTGGGGGCATGACCTATGGTTCAAGTTTTTACGCTTATAGGCACGTTTATGATTTGCAGTTGTCTAATGTGAAGCTTGTTTCTGGAAGAGTAATGTCGCTTTGTTTACGGCAGCCATGATGAGTGTTCAAGGTCACTGTCAACTGGCAGAGAAACTCGAGAACTTTGCCAGGGGTAAGTTTTGGCGAATGAGTACACACACACATCTACTTTTCCGACATTAAGTGAAAGCGAAACTTTTAAGACATCTCACTCCGAAGCGGATAGCTAAATTTAATTTACTTGATGAAGACACGGATAAGAATGCCACCGAAACACTCTTTTTCTGGGAGCAAAACTTATTTTGTAAGCGGAAGTTAAATAAAGGTTTTTCATTTTAAGTAGGCAACTCAGTTTGATTGTGACAGTTGAAATTAAACAGGCAAATACAACAAAGATTTGTGTTTCAAAGAACAGCAGGGGATTAGATTAAATGTATGTTGAGAGTAGTGAAAGAGATGGTTATTAGTCAGCTATTTATCATTAAACTTTTCAGTTTCTAAATTTTAAGCTCAGTACGCTTAAATAGACTGAATCCCTCCACTAATTTCACATATTTACTCAAATATATTTATCTATTGCAGTAAAGTATGTTTCTGTATGGAATATTTCTACTATTATTAAAGGAAGTGTTTGTTTGTATGTACGCATGGTCCAGACGAATCTATTGCACTTACAAGAACAGGATTTGGCACACAGGTAGTCCGAATTTTTAGTACGAAGTCCGAATTTTAAAATTCAATCTAAAACATTTTTAAATGAATTTGATGGGGAAATTAATTATTATTGTTTTCCCTAGAATGGCAGCACCTTAAAGGTATGACAGATTATAAATTTATATTTTTCCGTTTCCGTTTCATTTTGCGGAGGAATAATTTTTCACCAGACGAAATAAACAAAGTTTTTACTGGAGTTATATCGTTCTTTTTTCTATCTCCTAAATCGTAAAAGATAAAGTAAAAATTTCAAAGGATTTGAAATCTGCGGAAAATTTCACATTAGATCTGTACGCAAAATTTTGACTTTCTTTTAATAAATAATTTTTTAATTAAAAATATTTATATTTTCGCAAGAGATTGTGACGTCACGCCGATTGGATCTCTTCGTAATTCGAATTTGGCCGCCTTTGACAATGACGCTAACCCCTGGTGATTGCAACTCGATAACCCCCGGTTTGCGAAGCAAAGCAAATGGGAATTGGTGGCAATTACCGGGGGTTAATTGAGCAGTGGTCACACCTGACCCCACGAAAATAACTGTCACGAGCCACGCCGTGCTGGCCACGCAGTGGCTAGTACAATCTAAAAGTCTTCGTACAAATTTGACAAAATTTTGCTCAGTTGCTTTCTAGGCAAAATATATTAAAATTTGTTTTTTAAGAATTAATATTTATAAATTTGTAATGTTATAAATCGTCAGCTCATAAGTGAAGATTAATAATTACGTCAAAACGTTCCAGATATGAGAGGTTTTTCTTATCTTTTCTAGACCAGAATGGTAGTGAGTTTTAGACTGGTAAAGTCCACTAAGTCATTTTTCTTTCACAAAGATAACATATCTACTGGAAAAACACGCTTAGTGAGCATAGTATCATGAGCAGAATTTTCTACCCTTAGGAGAAAACATACCCATACATTCAGTCCCTCAAAAGTATGGTTTTTTACTTGCTTGAGAACCTTTTCACATGTTCGTCGTATTTGGTATCGACATAAGGCCTTTTTGTCTTGTTCTAATGCTGATTCAGAATAGGTCATAATTTTTTTTACAATACTCTCTTTAAGAGAAATGGTGACCCCTTAAAGTGGCAGGTGGAACATGTAGAAAACACTTAGAAAATTTTAAACTTGTCAAATTTAAAGGGGTCATATTTGCTTCAAAAATAAGTTTAGCAAAAAAACTGATCAAATATTGTGAATCAGCATTAAGGCAAACACGTTGAAAATGTCATTTTTGACCAAAATTCTCCAAAAAGTTTTCTATATTATTTGATAGAGTATGTATTTGACTTCCAAAATAAATTTGATTCTTTTTTGTAAATTAATTAGTTGCAGATATATTAAGATATTAACTAAGGCGGGAAAAACCGTAAGTAGGTATGGAAAACTTTGTAAGTGACCGTTAAAAGACCAAAAACCTGTCAAAATTAAATTTTAAAATTTATATTTTTTGCAAATATAATTTTAGAAAGTTTTTTCGAGTGTTTTAAATGGTTTTTCTTTTAAAATAGAGTGAACATTTTTAAAGAGAAGTGAAGAACAAAACTGTTTACACAAACAGTAAAAGCAAGAGAGAACAAACGATACACTTCAAACTATTTTTACTCTAAATTAATATTTATGCATTATTTCCTCACTTCAAATGTTATAACACAAAAAGTTATGGACGAATTCTTATAAAATTTTGAGACCTTGTTCTTTTTAAGTTGTTTTGAGAATGAACTAGAAAAATTATGCTGAGTTGAAAAGTTTTTAAATTATGGCCATTTATCTAAGAAATAGGGCTGTAAAACGTATCAAAAAATCTAGTATTTATTTTTCGATCCTTTGTAAAATTTTTGTTTGTTTAAGTATCCATTTGATTCTAATTCATTCCCTAGAGAAAATTTATGTAGTTTATTTCAATATTTTCATTTTCTAAATTGGTTGAATAGATTTTCATGTAGCACATTTGAAGTTTTTGACACCTTTCTTTGAAATTTCATACATAATTATCATTTTTACAAAATTATTAATATATATTTTAAATATTTATAGGCCATTGTTTCTATGTTCTTTGTTTTTTGTTTCTATGTAAATTGTTTCTATACCATATTTAAAAAAAAGGGGTTAGGATACATTAAAACCTTTACAAAATGAGCCTAATGTCCACTTCAAATGCGAAGAACACGTGAAAAGGTTTCCTTGTTAGTGTGTTGCACTTGGTAAGCTGATGATAAGCTATTTCATATTATTTCTTAGTTTGGAGAAAGAACCAAAATATGAATATTTTCTCTTTAATTTTAGTTTAAACGTTAAAAATGTCCAATTATGAAAATCATACTTTGTACGCATAAAGCAAGTGAAATTTTTTTAAATAATTGTTAAGGTAATATTAAGATAAAACTGCTCTCCGTATACATTTATTAAATTAGTTCAACAAAATGTTTAAATTATACTAGGAGGGAAAATCAATTACGTCTATCTGAGATGTGAGCTCAATTACAAGAAACGCTGACTGTGAGTTTAGAAGAGTTAAGTGTCCTATCTGTTCTTTTAAAGGGTAATTTAATTTATTTTCAGGAAATTATATTGTGAGGTAAAGAATGTGGAAATAAATTTGTTTTCTTATTCTCAATAAAACACATTTTTAAGGAACAAGGCACTTTAAATTCGTAATTGCTGAAAACAAGAATAAAAGAATTTTCTAAATTCTAAATATAATTTTGAATAAACAATAACATCATCTTCCGTACTTGTTTCATGATTATTTTTCTCCTTGAAGAAGTTTTACGGATAATTTTTATTCTCATTTTAAAAATGTTATTAGAGTTGAGTTCATAAGTGTCTTTAATTCGAGATACATAGTTTTTTTTCTGGAACAGGTAACAATGATCCTGCCCATCTTTTCGGTGAATATGAATGGGTATAATCATTTTTTAAACATTAAAGAATGTTGCTACACATTTTTTGAATCATGCGCATTTATAAATTTTCCGTTTTAAATTCGTGGAATTTGGAATACATATTTGGATGCTAAAAAAATAATGAAATATATTCAGGTACTATAGAATTACCTTCCGCATTTTCATATGATCTCATGATATTATAGACAGTTCTTTTTATTATAATATTTAAAACTTGAAGTTTTCGTAGCCGCTTTTTAATCTAGTAAAATTATCCTGTATTTCTAGGGTTGATTATATTTCATGAGGATTTATTGTTTAAATATTCTCTTCAAAGGATTATAAAGGGTGATCAACACATTATATTTATATTTGTCGTTTTTACAAAGAGGGAACTATTTTGATCATTTTCTCAGAACTCATTTGACATAAACTCAATCTGAGAGTAAAAAGTGATCAGAACAATCATATTTTATAAAAACGATATAAATCAGTTAAATGATTGAAACTAATTTTTATTTTAATATTTATACAAATGTTTACACTGTAAATTCTTGATACGCTTACACGCTATTACATGCGTTTCCCCATAAGATATTCGTTTCACATATATTTCTTAATTCCATTAAATCATTAGAGCGATTCCTTCAACAAGCAAGGTACAGTTCACAGCATTTTGTTTGTCCTTTTTACTATCTACAAGCAATGCTGAGTAAAATATTATTACTATTATCTAGATAAGATATGAATCTACCTATTCTTTCAAGAAACATTGGAGTTCAAATTCATCGAGTAATGTAAAATATACAGATATAATGTAATTATGCAAGTGACAGAGAAAAGAGACTTTTGATGTCATTGCTTTCAACTTCCAATTGCTCTGAATGTAGAAAATAAGCAAAAAGTAGCATGTTATCTGCTATATGTTCCACTTAATTACTGAACAAAACATCTTAAGAAAAAAATTTAGACGTGAGATATATCATGAAATGATGCACTGGACAAAAAATTTCATTACTAAAAATCTCTTCTGTCGGTGTTATATTCTTATTCAGAATGAGGATCAATGATGACTTTACTTATAATTTTATTGCATAATGTATTCTCTATTAAGATCCGCATCAAAGCTAGTAAAGTAATGTAAATTTATATGCTCATGCTTTTAAAGTAATGCAGATCTTAATACGATATAATATTTTAAATGAGAAATTTAGCTTTGAAATAATTCAATAATGGAAATCTACTGACTGGAACAAGACTACAATCTTATAATAAAAGAAGCCTATCTGGTTAAATCAGGGATGTATTCTTTCCAAGGACCCACAAGTTTAGGGATCTTTCCAACATAATTTGGTGTTAAATTATGTGATCAGCATAAATAGAATAATCAGCATAATCAATGCTTTGAATGTTTTACATAAAATTTGCGTAGCTGAGAAAAAGTGTGCCCGTATAACGTAATGGACATTCTATCGGGGTATAGTTATCCAGTTAGGTTTATACTTTTATTGTAAATAAAATCTTGCTTACCCGACAGGCCTTGTACTATGACGCCGGTGTTGTTCCAAAAGAATTTAAGTATTTCTTTTCGATGAGTAATCTATATATATAAATAGTTAGCCATATATTCAAACAAAATATATATTATTCAGTTTACATATGAAGGTCGGAAGATACAGTGCCGAATTCCAGGCTACTAATAAAATAATTTCGGATATCAGAACATTCCAATAATTCGACTTATAAACAGTTCAGCGTCACACGCTGTCAATCTATGTAAATATACGAAAGATAACTAATTCGTAAGTAAAATCAAAACCAAAAGTCGTTTGGTTTTCATACCCGATGCCAAAACTCTAAAGTTATATTAAGAATGGTAGAAGGGCCAACCATCTGACGGTAAGAATGGGACAATAGTATTAGATTGAGAGAAGATTTAAACAACCCTTAAATTCTTTTTCTATTAGTACGTGCTAAGGATGAATTAGAGGAAAATGCGACACAGAACACAAATGCTAAAATAATTCAGAGTAATCTCGTATTTGTGTATCTATGTGGGTGTGAACTGTCCTGACGAATCTATGGCATTTACAATAATGAGATTTGGTACACATGTAGTCCGAATTTTTTACAATTTTTCTATCGCGCCTGAATTTTAAAATTCAATCTAGAACATTTTAAAATGAATTTATTAGTTTTTTCACATCTTTAGGCCCGGTGCACACATCCGGTTTTTCAACGTGCGGCGCCGCTGCCGCAACACAAGTGCGGTCTGAGATACAATAGATACAATGGAGAAGTGCACACATACCTCCAGCGCCGCTGAGGCGACGCACGTCCAACTTGTGTGCAATTTGTACCGCAGTTCCCCACGGCGCCGCACATGCGTCTCCGTTCTGAAGTACCTTGTTTTCATAAACAAATGGAACATAAATAATAATTAATAAATGGTTGTATCCAGTAACGTCTAGTTTGTTTCAATATATACTTATTTTTCACCAAGTAAGCGAAATAAACGCGTTTTCTTCGATAGAATATTTATCGCAAATGGCGCAATATGAGTTCATGTGATATTTCACGGTTATGTGTGCATAGTTGGTCTTCGGTGCCCCAGCGGCGCCGCACGTTGAAAAACTGGATGTGTGCACCGGGCCTTATATCTTCCGTTCCGTTCAGGTAATTGAGGAAAGGACAGAGTTTTGCTATTTCCATCTCTGACTTCACATCACAATCGTCACTATTGGCGTCAGCCTTATGGGAATTCGTACCAATCACCGGGGGTTAGAGAGCAGTGGTCACACGTTACCCCACGAAAAGAACTGTCACGGGCAACGCCGTGCTGGCCACTCAGTAGCTAGTGAATAATAAGTTTAAGTTTAATCACTCCAGGTGTGCTGCAAATAATTTCGGTTGAAAGATTAACGGATAAGCAACCGAAGGGTTGCGAGTTCGAATCCAATCAAAGACCATCGTGTACCAAGGGGCCTGGTGCACGTTAAATTTCTCGCTGCCTAAAATGTCCTCACGTTGTGTGGAAGTTTGGAGAGTGGAATACCATCTCAGGTGTGATCTCGTTATCTTACCGTTGTACAAAGTTACGTTTTGTTTTCCTCCGATCTTTCCCTTCGGGTTTGGTCTCGCACCGTCGCCAATAGTCCGTTCTGTAGCTCCAGTGTGACGTTAATTAAAATACCTACCTTCAACAAATAATTGTTACGAATTACATATGCGTATATCAGTAAAACGCATCACACATGCGTTTCAGTATAAGATTCAATCTGATTTGTAAGCTAGTCCTCATTTTTATCGTCAATTTTTTTTTAAACTGAATAGCAAGGTGAAATACCAAGGCGTTGTGTTGCTTCAGTGCTACTTTAATTCACAATCTTTCTACACTTATGAAAAGGAACAAAATGCATGGAGAGCTTGGTAACATCATTGTATGAAGATACGGAACTCTATACCTTATAACTTCCTATATAGAAGTTCTGGTTTCGACAGGCTTTCATAATTTAAGAATAAATTTAGAACTGTTCTATTTTCTGTAAAGTCTGAGAAAAAATATCAAAAGCACTTTCTTGGGAGGTCTTTGCTTTCGACCATAAAAAGATGGAGATTGTACTATGGAAGTGCAAAGTCAGTTGTATGAAATAGCGAGTGTGAGCAAATTCTATAAAACCTCAATAAATTCACAATGAACACTTTGCTAAATTGGCATCTACATTTTTTTCGTATACGAGGCAAGGAGTACTAACTTAGGGCTACTGCAGAGATTGTATTAGTGGATATTATTAAGACAAACATAACATTTTCTCTTTATCAAATAAACATTAGTACTTGAGAATGCTATAATGAATTCATCAAAGGACACATTGAATGATGATAGTATAAACTTGATTAGATGCAGTTTATTTTTCCAATGTGATTACATCAAAGGATGAAGGAAATTATGAAGTGTTGATTGCAAAATTTGGATTTATTGTTAAATTTGTGTGTCCATAGACCGTCTTCAGAGAGATAGAGAGAGAGAGAGATAGAGATTATTTGTTGAAGGTAGGTATTTTAATTAACGTCACACTGGAGCTACAGAACGGACTATTGGCGACGGTGCGAGACCAAACCCGAAGGGAAAGATCGGAGGAGAAAAAAAACGTAACTTTGTACAACGGTAAGATAACGAAATCACACCTGAGATGGTATTCCACTCTCCAAACTTCCACACAACGTTTTTACTATCTCTAAAAATACTTTGTGAATATACAATTGTTTTTTTTTCGCTATTATGTGTTACCGGTTTAAATGTGTATGTTACTGGTCCTATACAAACTAGCTGAAATTATTATTTACTAGCAAAATACAAGACCTTACTCGGCTTGAATTCGTTTACTCTAGATTGAAGAGATAATCAAAATATATAATGACTTACGTTTTTTGTAGAATAAAAATTTATTTTAACACCTTTCGCCATCTTTATATTTTCTACAACTTACTTTGGACACAAATCCTACACATGCATATCTATTCATGTAATACATTTCACATACATCGCACAATTGCTGTATGACAAAGCTACAAAAAGACGAAAGGTGATACTAAGGTTACTACTATAAAAGACGATTTATAGGAAGATTTGGAATTCCCTTTCTTAAGTTCTTTTCATGTGCAACTCAATTAATTAAAATTACGATTTACGGCGAGTGCTCTCGCACTCATAGTCAACAAAACAGTATTTTTTTACTTGTGGCACTCTTGCCTCCGGTATGCGACATTGTGAAATTTTGCTATCTTCTCCTGTCATTACTACAACGAATTTTTTAATGTTGGAAAAAGTTCTAGTTTGGATTTTTAAACATTATTATTATTTCAATAACGGCATTATTCTTTAAATAACGGCATTATTCTTTAAATAACGGCATTATTCTTTAAATAACGGCATTATTCTTTAAATAACGTCATTATTCTTTAAATAACGGCATTATTCTTTCAATAACGTCATTATTCTTTAAATAACGGCATTATTCTTTCAATAATGGCATAACTACACTTAAAATTTACTGAAAATTTATACTGACTTACCCATACAGGAGATATAATAGAATTCTATGGACTTACCTAACATTTTCAAGTATAATACTTTGTGGTGCTGTTGGGTGTGATGAGAAGGAAAACACATTTATTAAAATAATAAATATTGAAAACAGGAAACAGCAAAGTAAAACAAAATAAAAGATGTCGCAAAAAATTGTTCTAAAGATATTAATTTGTGATTCAATTTTATCTCTTGATCTCGCACTGTTGCCACAACTCACAACTAAAAGTGTACAAAATTTAGAAATGTGAAATTAATTCAGAGCGAAAGAACCAGAAAAAATATCACTGCTCGCGCGATCGTGTTCATTCTCGTTTCATTGAAAAATATCGTTTGTCCCAAATATTAGAAAATCGTTTTCATTGCGCAAAGAATAAAAATAAGACTCGAAATAAATGAAGTATCAGAGATGAAATTCCATAAAAATAAAAATTTTTTTTTTGAAGAATAATTACTTTTTCAGCAGTACTGGTAAAGCAATCGAATTAATCGTAATATTGAATAGACATTCCAATTTTTCCAAAACTACCAAATTATGGTTGATTTAAGTATACTTACTCAGGTGTTTTAGCATGAAACTCGTCTAAATATAACAATAAAGAAATGTATAATATTGCATTCACTAAATTATTAGATAATGTATAAAATAAAATACACTGCAATCAAATATCTGGAATACAATTCATGTGATGTCTACACAAACACACAAACACAAAATCGAGCATAGAACAGAAAGACGGACAGACAGACTTTCGCAACCAATTCCACTCACTAAATCAAGATAAGTACTCACTGTATGCAAATTTCCATGAAAATATCTTAAACCGCGTGGACGTGTATAGGGCACAACATACATACATACAGACAGACAGACAGACAGACAGACAGACACCAAACGAGAAAAAGGCGGATTCGGCATCAGAAGGGTCCAAAACGGATAGAAAACTTGAAATGAGTCGAAAATATTGAATGTACAAACAAACACTCCATTCTTATTTATATAGATTACAGAATTTCAGGCTTTTAAAGAAATCTAACTCTGTATGTTGATACTCTATTTTGAGAGTCACTGTTTAAGTTCCGTGCATTTCCATCATACATGATATAAGTTTTCTAATTGAGATGATAAATGAATTTGATTTGATATCATGATTCATTTCATTAACAGAAAGTTTATTTATTTTTATCCCTTAAATTATACTTGTCAATAAGTGTATTGAAAAATGGGGGAATGAAACTGCATCGATACCTTCAGTACACTCAGAATTGCTGAATACAAATTTTCACTACCTGAGAAACTATGACTTGCATTTTACAAAATAATAGAAAGAGCTGCATCGAAATATCAGGAAATGTCTTGATTTTTTGAAAATGTCGCTCTCAAATTTAAAAACACTGAATTTCAAACACTTCTTGCAGTTATTTCTTAAGTTAAAAAGTAGTTTCAGTGGATAAAGTTGACCCTTCTAAGGTAATAAACAAGGAAAAGAATTTTGAAATTCATCAAAAACCCTAGAGCAAATCTTTGTAAGATTGAGATTACTTAAAAATTAGGATACCTACAGCCCCGGGAGCAGTAAGTGCTTAAGACTGCGACGTACGTCGCTGAACAAAGTCTGCAGAACAATTTTTCCTTAATCTTTTTTCAGTCATAAGTTACGATGTTCTGTAGGTAGTGCAAAGCGCGCTCCTTTCCACACCTTTTTTTCTTTTCAAGCTATGGAACAAGCTTTACGTCTGTTTTTGATTTTACTGCAGTTTTTAAAATTCGGACAAAATGGCTGCAGAACAATCGCAATTGCTTGGAGTTGTGTTGCAGAACACTGAATATAATTCTGCACCTGGGCCTACAGATAAGCTATTTATATGGATAAAATCATATTTTAAAGGAAATTTTCAAATATATAAATGTAGACATTTTACTGTTATTTCTCATAGTAAATTATATACTTTTTGGATATTTACCCATATCTATTGAAGTTTCGAAGTGTGAATATGGATACAAAATTAACTTTGCTAAACACATTTACTAGTCATGCATTCTGAAACTTAGTTATGAATCAGTTGGTTTACCATCTGCGCTAGCAGCATACGAGTTGTAGGTGGCGAAGGTTCGATTCTTGTAACTACTCTAGATGAATTTCGCTTCTGTGTATGCAAAACTTGGGCTAGAAGTGGTTCATGCGTCATCGAAGTAAAACAATCCACCTCCGGTGCAGAATTATATTCAGTGTTCTGCAAAACAACTTCAAGCAATTGCAATTGTTCAGAAGACATTTTGTCCAAATTTTGAAAACCGCAGTAAAATCAAAAACCGACGTAGAATACAATTATCGGCTAAATATGTATTATATATTTGTAATAAAACATTAAAATTAATTAATTTACTTTATTTAAAAACCAAGGCATACTTTCAGAATTTGCAATTCTGTCGATAACATCTGAAGTTATATATTTTGTCATTGACATAGAAGATGCGTTATTTATAGTGTTTGTGGTAATTTGGGTCGTGTAGGAAAGTTGTTCAGTAACTAGAAAATAAACAAAATGGCGTGGCAAGGATTGCGCTTTGCACTGCAGAATATCGTTACTTATATGATTTAAAAAAAATCGGCCAAAGTTTTGATAAAATTAAGAAAAAATTGTTCTGCAAAAACTTTGTTTGCGACGTAGGTCGCAATTTTAATTACTTTCTGCTCCTGGTTACATACCCGAATTAAGCTTTCTTAAATTTTGACAAAAGTACACCCCTCTCTCAGTTGAATAACACTTTCAAACTTTGGTTTGTTACATGGTGCACATAACGCGACAAAGCGTTTACGAAAATTGGCAGCAGAAAACTCATCAGTTACTCTCCGCGCATTCATTTCTGTTTGCAACGTATGTTTTATACTCATGGGGACGGAAGTGGTTTTGGCTCAAACTGGTACTTTCTTTTTTCATTTATTTCAAATCTAAAAAAGAACATTCATCTCTACAGTTGGAAACAATCATAGCGAGGTAAATCTTCACGACGTAATGAAAACTTGAAACGAAAGAACTATCAACAATAAGACAATGCATTCTTAGTTCGTAATGGTCTTGTTGACATTCTGGATCCTAATTAGTCTTTAAAAATTATCTGGATTCATTGAAAAAAGAAAAATTGTCTCTTTTTTATGAATAGTCTCCGTTTTTAAGTTGTTTATTTCTCAAGGAAGCTAATCAAAAAATTTATCTTAGACACACCTCATCTTCTCACATACTCTAACACATAATTATTTCACTTCCAATTTCCATTTAAAGCCGAACGATTTAAAAATAACATTTCCTGAAACATAATTAGTATATTTGTATATGTATTATACGGATCACAATTTGTATGCCTATAATTTTGGTTCAAATGGTCAGCTCTGCGAAATATACCCTGCCAGTTATTGGAATAACAATATTTTAAGTTCCTGATGTAGCACACTTGAGGTGATGACATCCTCATTTGAAATTCTCTATCAGTCAACACATATTCTTTCTGTTTTTAGAAACACAGTAGTTTTGTAAATTGGACCTATTTTACTCAAATTTGTTTTATCATCCACCCATCTCTGACCTATCGGTCATCAATCGACAAACAGCTCAAAAGTGTTCTGAAGTGAAAATATATGAATGTATTGTCAAGTTTTTATTAGAATCGAGCATACGATCTTCTGTTGTTGTTGTCGTCATGCGGGCCATATATGGCCCAATCGGGGGTGCTATTGACCCGGAGGGTTGGACTTCTTCATACATGACACATCCGTTTTACAGGAAGGTCTCTTTCACACATCCATTCACTCACACATATCGTAATTTAGATCCCAATCAGAGGCTGATAACCCCCTGATCAGGTACCCCTAGAGGTATTGATTTGATATGGGAACATGGGGAACTTTGTGACCACGACCTATTTAACGTGCCCCAGCCACCATTAGCGAACACGACGGTCTTTAGCCAGGTCTAAGCGCCGATCTCGCAACCATCAGAATTGCAGGCTCCGCAGAGGACAGAATCCACAACCCTTCCGATGCGAGCCCGACGCTCATCCTATCTTCTTATCACAGATTCAACTAATATATATTCCTTATCAGTTGCATAGCTTTAGAGTGAAAAAAAAAGTACTTGGAAAATTCAGTTTTGTAGTAAACTAATTGTTAAATAAAGCATAAAATTCAAAAATTGAAAGTGATGGAAATTTCTATTTTATCTTATTACTTATACAACATGCAATCTGTCCGAAACAGAGTGATGTATATATGTCACATGAATACACAGTGGAACACCATGGTGCATGGTGAGTAGACAAACGGATGGCGAAATTTAACAATGCTTTTATTAGAGGAGAAAATATATTGCTATCTCTATGATTCAAGGGCTCTCTAGTCTGTATACTGAGGGAAGGATGAAAATAATGGCTACTTCTCGGCACGTTGCCAAGTGATGGCTTGCATAGCCTACAACGTAAATATACCCCTTGCAGGAGATAGAAAATGCTTTCTGCTACACTTCGGAGTTTGATAAACACATAAAATCTAGGTTTTCGCAAAAATATTTAACCAGTAACCAGTAAATTTATCCACAGGCATTCATCTTTGTTAACGTAGTACGGCCACCTGGGAAATATTAACAGATTTTAGTACTGTTTGGGGGAAATATTTAATGCCGTAAATCTTTTATTGTGTTTATGATGATCAAGCTGTTAAAAAGAGCGTGTAAAGAAGGGGTAAGAAAAATGTATACATCTTTGAAGTAAAGATTACTTGGAACACTTTGCATACTCGTATTTCTCCAAAGAAGTCTCACAGTCCCACGTTTCCCTACCCTTCCAAGGGACTGATCCCGGACCGTCGTCAATAGCCCGTTGTGTTGCTCTAGTACGATGTTAACTAAAATTACCATTACCCTACCCTTCCAATATGGTATCGTCTATAGTAAGTGACGCAACAAACTCGTATCTCTAATTAAGTCAATGCTAATGATTAATTTGTTGATGGTGAAGGTGGAAACTAAACACACTGTACAAAAGTTAAGTGATTAGGTATTTTTGAATTAACGTCACACTGAAACAACACAACGGGCTATTGGTGACGGTCAGATGACGAGGTGACGACTGAGCAGACACCCCACTCTCCGAACTCGAAATATGTTTGGTGTTAAAATGCATGGTCAGGTTAGATAGTCTATCAGAATAAATAAAAATTTCATTTCTCCGTGATTAAGGCCCGTTGCACACATCCGGTTTTTCAACGTGCGGCGCCGCTGCGGCACCGAAGCACAATTATGCACACATAACCGTGAAATGACGCACGAACTCATTTTGCGCCATTTGCTATAAATATTCTATCGAAGAAAACGTGTTTATTTCGCTTAGTTGGTGTAAAAAAAAAGTATATTTTGAAACAAAATAGACTTTACTGGATACAACCATTTATTAATTATTATTTATATTCCATTTGTTTATGTAAACAAGGTACTTCAGAACGACGCATGTGCGGCGCCGTGGGGAACTGCGGTACAAATTGCACGCAAGTTTGACGTGCGTCGCCCCAGCGGCGCTGGAGGCATGTGTGCACTGCTCCATTGGATCTATATCTGGAAAGGTAGTTTAAAAAGTGTTATTACCGCGAAAATGCTATTTTAGACACGCATTGCTGCTGCAATTTGGGTGACACTTTGCCCAGCTTCGAGCCACCCTAACTACTTTACCACGGTCAAATTCACTCAAATGGACCTTACGGACATTCTCCACTTGATACTTGCATCACAAGACGGAATTTATCTAAACGGCTTTCAAAACCTTAAATCGTGGTTTTCTGTAGATACTTTACTGTTTGAAATTTCAATTAACCCTTTTTTGCATGATTTTTTCTTTTTTGGTGAAATAAATCAAGGTAATATAATTCATGTTCAAAATTGAAGGAAAAATGGTTAAAAAAAATCTTAGTATATATTTATAGTATAAATTTAGCAAAAAACAATAGGTATTTTTTAAACGAAACGCAAACTTTTTCAGAAATTGCTCTAAAAATAACAGAAACACATGTTACAAACCTTTCTTCCACTCATTTTCACTTTTTTAGCAATAGAAACTCAAATATAATAAAACAAAATCATACGTTTATTGCAACTACAACAAACAGCGGAATGACAACTTCAAGCTCGTTTTACTGATAGCGACACTTGCTTATTTTTGACAGCTACGTTTTTTTTTTATGCAATGGACATTAAAAAGGTATCCAGACACGATCAACTTAAAGTGAACTTGTTCTTTATATAATTTTTGGGCATTCAATGTTACGATGGAAATTTCCACCACTATGCAAAGAAGGGTTAATAAACAGCTAGTGTGCGCTGTATTTTATACCGATAGCAGATCTTGCTCTGCATCACCCTCTGCACTTATATTTTCTACGATTGAGTGGATTTCGGAATCGCAGTTTTGCATAAATCGGTTGTTCCTTAGCAATTTTCAAGCAGTGTACACATACTCCCCTCATAGGGTTAATTTAAGTGATTGGAACTGGTGTTTTCACCCCCATATGCCGCTGAGGAATGATTTTAATGCTTACAAGAGACCTTTTATGTCGCATTTGTAATACCTTCTTTAACATGACTTGTTCTTTTTCAGCGCCATGTACAAGAGTCGCCTGAAAATGTGCATCTTCCTCCACTTCCTCCTCTTCTTCTTGATGCTGGCGAAACTGTCTGAGGACATCCTCGACCGGATGGACATCTTCATCCTGGAGCTGGAGGAACTCTTCATCCCGAAGCCACTGCCCTTCGAGTACCTGTGGACGGCCAGCATCGTGTTCGCGATCATCGGCTTGCGGGGGCTGGCCCGCAACCGACTCTCCACCCTCAACACCTACGCAGCTGGGACTGTGGTGCTGGGGGTGACCCCACTGGTCGGGGCGGCCATCTACTACTACAGCGACGTCGCGGAGTACGCGGACAAGAAGGGAGAGGCAGAGATCGAGAAGTGGCAGGGCTTTCCTGTCGCCCTCTGGTGGTACGGCTTCATCATGGTCGCCCTGCAGGTACACTTCTTCTCGCTGTTCTTCACGGCAAAGCTCATCAAGATCTGGAGAGTCAAGATGAAGAGAGTTTGAGTGCCTAGAGATTATGGACAATGCATATGGTTTTAAAGTCACTGGTCGTTTCTCTGCTGGGTGCTTTTCGAAAAATCACGAATCAGTCAACTGCTTTCCCAACGATCTGCGAAGTTTTAGAATGTGTGTTCTCCCAAGATTTGTGTGTGAAATAGTTTGTCATCATCCGTGCTGGGGTTCTGGTGGGATTTATGTATTGTTTTTTGCCTCAGTTTCGAATCTCCAGATTATTTCTAGAAGTCCTTCAAGTTTGTGATGTAAACCATTTTGCTTTTAGTGGTGTTGAGAAACAACTTGACTTATACGTGGTTTTGAAAAAGGTTCCGTAAAATATGTCAGACCATTCGGTGTTACCATTCTGTGTTGCAAGTTGTCGTAGAATTCGAATTAGTTGACTTTGTTTTGCATCCCTCTGTGATTTCCAACTACATATCCAAAATCCTGCCTCAAGTGATTTGATTCCAAGAATGCCCCTAAATGCATTGAGTCGGATTCAGCATTGTATAAATAATGCAATATTATTAAAACATCTATCCAAAGCAGAAATTCAGAAGCAATGTTTTTAATTGCAATTATAGAGATATATGTTTGTAATTGTGTTGTCTTCTTGTTTTAGGGTGTAAGTTCACTATTTTCCTAATTGCTACAGTCGCAATAGCCCGTTGAGTTGCTCCAGTATTACGTTAATATAACATTTTTTTTTCAGAATAATTGAACTTTTTTATTAAAAAAGCTACATTTGATGAACTTATTTATCTTGACATGAGTTTAATAATATCAGGAGCGAATGAGATATTCTTCGCAAACATTTCTTCAAGTTTACGAACGATATTGAACTTTGGTAAGAACTTCGACGACGAATTCGACTTCCGATTCGACTGTTTGCAAAATAGAAGCATTCAGAAAGTATTATTACGTTGGACTCAATGAATTTAAGTAAGTCATGAATAAAATATAACATGAGAGAGAATGAAATGTACATATATCGTATCAATGTTAGGGTTTATAGTGTAATGGAAATTTTTAAACAGAGTCATACGAAAATGTTGAATAATACTTTGTTACGTGACATTGTGAATTCTGTTTCAGAAAGGTATAATTTGTTATTAAACTACATATGTACAAATGTAAACCTAAATATTGAAAAAATGTAACCCGAAATTATCGGTCTTTACATTTTTGATAATTTTATTTAATGCCTATTGCTATCACGAGGTTAATACTTTGTAATTAATGTATTTAATGTTCTCAAATTAAAACTTTTTAATGAAATGAGTATTTTTGTTATCGAAAACGTGATATCAATACTGAGACTGCTGTGGACTTTTGTTCGTGTCTAAAGGTTACAAAAAGTGCTGTATAATTTAATAAAAACATTTCCTAAAATATTTCAAGGGTCATATAGAGTTGAAGACAAATTTAATAGTCACTTTGTGTTTTGCACATTTTCAAATAAAAATACAACGTAATTCTAACATTTTTGTTAGCAAAGAATTATTTATGGCGAATGTCTAGTTTGAAGTAACAGTTGAAAAGAGTTGTTAGAAAAACTTACAAATTTTTATGAATAAATAAATTTTTTTGGATAGGTGATACTAAAATTCCCCTCTAAAAAATTTTCGTATCTTACAGATTTTTTCCATTGTGTTTTAAATTATCCTAAATACGAAATAAAATTTTCTCATTTTTAAGCCAACTCTATAGTTTATGTACCATTATATGTTTTCAATGAATGTCATAAAGATAGCACACATCTTGTGTCAATTTTGGAATGCGTCATCTCTTATTCTATTAAATTAGCACAGTTATATATTTAGTATCATTCTTTTCTGGTATATTAAACAGTCACCCAAGTACCTATGGCACTTTTTAATAATTACGCCAGCCGTTTTGAATGTAGAATTTTTTAGATTCCGCTTCCCCAAATGTTTAACCCACATTCAGTTCAGTATATAGGATTGAAACCAGTTCTGTCAAATGCTAAGAATAAACACAACCGTTTAAATTCCAATTATGAATAAGGTGTCCAAAAAGTATTTTTATGTAAATATAAGTGAGCTTAGAAAATTTACTGTACAATTTGCATTTGCAATCAAGGTAAAATTCTGTGTACATCAAGTATATGTATCAATTGGAACTTTTTGTCTTTATAAATATGAATGAAAACATTTATATGCTGAGCTATCTGTGCAGCATATATAATATCAAGTAGCTATATAATAGATGTAAAATGTTACCTCTGACACCCTGCATTTAGAAGACGCATAAAGTTTAGGATGTTTTATGATATATCTTTAGAGAAAATTATAATACTTGCTTTTCTTTTGTAACAGAAGATTATAAATGAATGTTTTTGGAATCCTATGTTTGAAAGTCTGAAAACCTTTTATCGGATGTTTGTATAAATTTTGTATATGTATGAAACCTGATTTTTTTGTTAAATATAATGGAGTTATTAGAAGTAAAATGGGATACGTATTTTAAACGGTGTATACGAAATATGAAGTTCTGCTTCTGAATTGATTTCATTTTGTGCCTTCTATTATTTCGATTCTTTTAAATCTGGCAATGCCCCAAACTCCAACAAGAACTTATGGACCTTACCCTGAACTTTGTATATCTACGCCTTTCTCTATTTATTCCCACTTTACTTCTAAAACTAAATGAGTAAATGTTCACCTCCTTTGAGTACCTGTTGTTTGTTGAAAGTTAAATAGTAGTTACAAATGAAATTGCAATGAAAATAGAACTAAAAGGAAAGAGAATTTAAAGCAATTGAAAATTTTATAAATAGTAATATATTGTGCTTAGTATTTAATTCTATATGTTTGCATACTAAATCATTGAACCTATTCTTAATAATCACTAAAAGCTATTTTAAAATGATAGATTTTCAAAGAATTTTTTTTCATAGAGAACACTGGACATTTTTAGAAGATATCATCTTGATTTTCTGAAATCGAATTGCTTTGAAAATGAAACTACTTATTGTAAAGAAAATTGTATTTTTCTAATTGTCCATTTATTAAAGAAACAAATTGTATTTCGAGTGTATTGTCACTTAGTTTGTGAATTTTATTTACACAAAAATTGGCTGTTATTGAACACACGAAGAATATAAAACTTAGGACCATGAGCTAATAAAATTTGGAACAAGTGCTTTGTTATAGTGTTTAAAACGATAACATCTGCTATTAAAAACACAAACTTATAATAATCAACACGCTTTTATTTGGTGTATTTTGATGGTATGAATTGCTTACATACAGGTAGGTTCTGGAACAAACGTTTTGTTAAAATAACTGTGGAGATTTAGAATAAATTTTATGGAGTTTCCTTTTTGTGTACGGCATAAAATAAGTGTGAACTAGAGATTTTTCTCGCAAAAAAAAAAAAATAGATTATAGTTAAAACAATTTTGGAAGAATATAGTTGTAACGCGTAGTATGGAGCACAGCGATATTTCAACAGGTAATTATAAAAATCAATCGTAATGAAATTCTTCCATGTAAGTGGATTGTACCCATAACTCATTTCGAGAGTTAAATGAGAATCTTTTATTTAAATAGAGTCTCTTTTTTTGTAAATTGAGATGCCGAAAATATTTTTGAGGTTCATTTAAAAATTAAACTATTAAAGGTAAAATGAGTTAATTTTTTCGTATTGCGTAAAGTAAGTGAATGTTCAATAGTTATCTGTTAAATTTCTTTTTTTTTTACTGAAAAATAGTGTAACTTTTCTGTCGAAGAATGTGTATGTGATATGAATACTACACACAGTATGGAACATGCTTCGTATTACGTGCACTTATTTTATTTCTCTTATTCTGCAATATATTTTAAAAACAAAGGCATTTTCATGTTATAAGAAACATTCTCTATAATAAAACTAGGGTTTTTAATTTATCCAAAGTAAGCTAATCGGTCTTTTGTCCCTTAAATCAGGTGATTTAATTTGGTTTAAGTATTATACCAATAAAAAAATTTCATGAATACGACAAGCAGTTTCCTCTGAACGGAATCTTGAAATTTCTACAGGAAACCCATGAATTGTCTTTTAGTAATGAAGATTAACCTGTATTACGTTATTGATCAGTATTACTTTTGTTATTACTGTTCGCGCATGTGAAAGCTCAAGTTCCATTTGTGAAATGGAAATAGTAATGGTGTTTACGAAGTATGATTACCACGGCGTAAGAACCAAATCCTACTAGTACACAATTAAGAAATGAGCTACAATAACTGGGATTTTATACAAAATGCAATTAAATGTAGCATTGATATAGATAAGTTATTTTTTAGTATAACTTCTTAATGTCTGATATTTTTATTGGTATATAAATATTGATTAATTTTGCCGTAATTTGGTGGTATTTGTTACATTCAAGGAAACTTACTTCTATACTTTTAACAATCCTTTAAAATCAGGGGTTTCATCATACGTGCCTTTACCCTATAATATAGGGTAATGGCAGTAGAAGAAGTAGAATTACGTAACGTACAAATTTTTTCATACACTTAATCATTGAGACGTACAACGAAATAAAACTCTTAATACGTTGTTAGTGTTCTCAAATGGTCTGAAATATTCAAAGATTTAATGCTTAACAAAAATATGAAATCTTCTTAATTAAATACGAGTGTTTTATTGATTTTTATCTTTTTATTGGTAAACCGTTTAACGAATAAATAGGAAAATTGATTAAAAGAGCGAGAGAGAGAATTTAAAGTAGTAAGTACAGATGAAATATTTTCCATGGAACAAAATTAAGTAATAATACCTAGCTTTCTTTACTTGCTATAATATTAAAAGTTTTCTAAAATCAAATGTAAGTTCAAAATTTCATCTACCCTCTGAAAATATAATGAAAAAAAAATAAGGATATGCAATTCTTTTTAAGCATACATCATTTATCCCCTTTCGTAGGACATTTTATGTCCATTTGTTATTCTTTGTAAACATGCTTCCCCTTGGTAACAACCAAAAGAAAAATTACCCAGTAAAACAGGACACCGTGCAGTTGAAGCCAAAAAAAATTTCACACGATTCCTAAACTAAATATATTTACCTAAAAGCTAGATCATTTATCAAAGAAATGACACATGCTCTGTGCTCTCTCTTAAATCTTAATAAGTGAGAAATATTTCTTCACTCTATTTATCCTCCTCTTAAAAACCTCTTTGTACGAAATAATTATTTTTATCCTCCTCCCTGTTGAAGCAGCAGATGACGACTGCCTCTTTTATTCTGGATTATTCTACTTGGCATGATGGTGGAAGCAGCCACTGCAACTCGCCAACTATCGCCAAGTGTTAAAATTTAATCGCCAAAATAAGTGGAGCCAGAAAGGCAGATCATGTCTTTAATTAAATTATTTTCTTAATTGTAATTAGACTGATTGTGTTATTCGTAGAGTATCTGTAAATCTTGTAATTTAAAACTTTCGTGTTATTCAGACTATTTATTAAAGTAAGATAAAGTCCTTAGAATTCAATAATTTTTGTCGGAGGTTTCGAATTATAAGACACTAAAATTTTTTTAGATTAAAGAATAGAAATATCATAGAGGTTATTCTTTATACCCTCCTCTTTTTTTATATTTCACCACTAAAATAATTACAAAATAAAAATGTATTCACAACAATTCGATTGTAATTCGTCTTCATGTATCAGCAATGATTAAATATTAAGTAAGTACTTGAGCTCCCTATTTTGTCTATTCAGAAAGCTTGTTTGAACGATCCGGTAACTTTAAGGCAAAATAAAATTCATTCCAAAACAACAATTTTAATGCTTAATAAATGCTTATAATTAGAGGCTTCTGATTATAAGAATTGTCTATCTCTTTAGGTTGTTTTTCGGGATAAACATGGTTTCTTAAATTTTTAAAAATAATACAAAGATTATTACATGCTCTTCATACTAGCAGTTCTTTTTTTTCCATATTCTATTATTTTCCCAGTTAGCTTTAACAGGTAAAAAAACTCTTCTACTGCGTCTTTAAAATTTGAAACCATAATGCAGAACCTATCAAGCATGGCAAAAGCATCATGTTATTTCAGAAAAACATCAATCTTTATCGCATTGTAATTTCCTTGAATTTATGACTGAATATTCAATGGATTTGTGGAATGCTTAAACTGTACAGTGTCAAAGAAAACAATCGATTGAAAATACTGCTACCTTTCCCTTAACTAAGTTCATCGTGTCCAGTATAAGTATCTCTAACGACTTAAGTGTAATTTTAAAATACTTCAGGAAATTAAAGAGTTTTAGATTGTTTGTGGAAGAATTCTACAAGCTGTGCAAAAGCCACTAGAGATGCATGGCATCAAAAGGTAGACGACAAAACTCAAGTAAGTTCTTTCAAGTAATCATGTTTTTATTAATTCAGTTCCAAATCTTTGTAGAGACACTGCATTAACAGTCAGATTGAAATGATCTTCAAAAGGCAGGTGGCAGCACATTGCAGTGGAGTGTATGTAAAGGATGTTCTAGGGCATCAGAAAGCATTTCAATCTTTGGCGTAATGCAGAAACGTAGCGATTTATCCGACGTCCAAAAGGGCATGATTTTTGCCTTCGGGGCCAAGGGTGATTTTGTGAACTGTTCGCGTGCCGTCGTTGTAAAAGTATACCGTGCATGGCAAAATGGCACTATCCAAAATCGGCGGCGTGGCACATGTGGTGCAACACGGGCTATAGATGAAAGAGGCGAACGAAGGCTACGGAGATGCATTCGGGCGAATAGACGTGCAACTGTTGAGCAATTGACCAAGGGGCTACCAAGAGTGTATCATCAACAACGGTTCAGAGAACGTTGCTGCGCATGGGCCTCCGCAGCAGACGCCTGGTTAATGTACCTATGCTGACTGCTGTTCATCGGCGACGAGGGCTGGAATTTGCACGCCACTACCGCAACTGGACGTCCACAGAGTGGCGACAGGTTCAACAAGCTGTGCAAAAGCCACTAGAGATGCATGGCATCAAAAGGTAGACGACAAAACTCGTTCTTTCAAGTAATCATGTTTTTATTAATTCAGTTCCAAATCTTTGTAGAGACACTGCATTAACAGTCAGATTGAAATGATCTTCCAAATTGTAACAGACAGACAGATATATATATATATATATATATATATATATATATATATATATATATGCTTTTTCTGATGAATTACGTTTTATGCTCCATCGGACAGATGGACGTTGGTATACGGCGTGAAACGTCTGAAAGCAAACACCCTGCAACAATTGCCGGAAGGATCCAGGCTGAAGTAGGGAGCATTATAGTTTGGGGAATGTTTTCCTGGCATTCACTGGGTGCACTCATCATTGTGGAAGGCACGATGGATCAACACAAGTACGCATCTGTGCTTGCAGACCATGTCCACCCCTACATGCGAATTATTTTCCCTCAGAATGATGTCATTTACCAGCAGGACAATGCGAGGTGTCATACAGCTCGCAGTGTATGTGCGTGGTTCGAAGATCACCAGGATGCGTTTACCGTACTCCCCTGGACAGCAAACTCACCGGATTTAAACCCAATCGAGAATCTGTGGGACCACCTCGATCGGGTTATTCGCGCCATGGATCCTCAACCGCGTAATCTAGCGCAGCTGACCACGGCACTGGAGTCGGCATGGCTCAACATCACAGTGAACACCTTCAGAAACCTAATTGACTCTCTTCTTGCACGTCTCGCAGTGGTCCGCTCTGCCAAAGGTGGTTAATCTGGCTTATATATATATATATATATATACATATATATATATATATTTATACAGATCAACAATTTGCATTCGCACATCCCGTATTTTACGTGAAAGTCACGTGTCAAGTCGAAAAGAGATTCAACTTTCGTTCGAGTTTAAAATTTAACTAAAAAGCAAAATCATAGGCACAAATATCCTTTCTCTACACTTCTTCTACTACACTGGGCTAGGCAAAACTTAAGGATCATTATAATTTAAAAAGGATACAACCTCTAAATTAATCAGCCTGGAGCGATTTGCATAGCTGAGGACATATTTTGATCTGGTACATATTTAAAATTTGAGAACATTACATCAGAGACTGTAACATTACATAGGAATAGGTTCTGTTACCACAGGAACGTATCCACGATATCATTTCTATGTATGTAAAGGCAGTGCAAAGCCAGCATCAATGTTAGAGGCGGTCTATAAAGGACCGCCGCTTCTCTTCTTTTAAGTTTGCAGTTACACTTCTGTCGTATTGAACCCAGTGCAATGTAACTACTTCCATTCTAAGACTTTTTACAATTGGTTTCTCTTCTTATGATCGTTTTGTTTTAACTCATGAGTTCAGTAACACTCGAAGTTTGATTCATCATTTTCCTTAACGCATGGAATTGCAAACTAGCAGCAAAAAAAATACCTCCCTGTTCTTTTCGTTTTGCATGCCAGTGTGCAAGAATAAATAATTGAATTTAGAAATGTTTTTTGCTAGACTTTATTTAACCGTAACTATTTCGATACTATATGCTTGGAGTCGTCAATGATATTTATTTATCATTACCGGATCACCTATCTGTGAGGTTTTCAGATTTTAAATTGTTTTTATGAAGCATTTGTTCACTTTTAAGCGGATTCGAATCTTATTAATTAGTGAACAAGTATGAGGTGAATAGAGCTACGCTAGTAGCATTTATATTACTTTAAAATGTTTGTTATGTAGTAACAGCCTCGTATTGATCCTATGTGAGCATTAATTTTAAACAGTTACTTTAAAGAAGAAGTTAAGCAGAAGTTTATTCATATTATCATACGTAAGTCCTTAAAATAATAACTCTGTGTTTACCAAAGAGCATTTTCTCCTGCTCGACTAAGGCAAGAATATTCTTTTTACAACTATAAATTTGAGTTAAAATCATGACAAACTGATAGTTATCGATAGAAGACTAGAATTTGTGCGCTTTAACAAAAAACTAAGAGAGTACAAACATATTGTCCGAAACGTATCATCATCTTCAGATGGTCCTGTGGGAGGTGGATGACAAGATTTAGATTTCCTCACCACTGATTCAAAAGTAATAGAACTAAAATAGTTATTTCCTGGCTTCCTTGAGGGGAAAACATCCAGTACATGCAGACAGAAATGAGCCATCTGCAGTTTTTCTGTAACACGATTTTAGAATTCCAAGATTACAAAAACGCAGATGAAGACGAAATGGTTGTGATGTGCCACTCTACAGTGAGACCAACTATCGTATATAAGTGATCATGTGAATAAAATTAAACGGTCAGTTCCAGACCTACACATCTTGGGAGGAGTCGCTTCTTCTAAATCTTGAGGTAAGAATTTTTTTGTCCGAGAGAAAATAAATGTCTAATAATTTGACTGTATAACGAGAATTGTTGAAATGCGTTTAATGTGTTTTTTCATTGTAGGAGACAAACTATCTTGGACAATTCCTCAAGCTTAATTCCACTGCTAAAATGACTATCTATATTTTGAATTCTAGTGATTGTTTTAGTAAGCTCTTTCTTATGCATACTGAGTATGCATATGACCGTTTACAACTGCATACTACTGATGAAGTAAAAAGAACTGCAGTCACCCGTCTTTAAAAGTAAAAATTGTCACCTCCGAAAACTAACCCTGAGATTTCAAAAATACTAAATTAACCAAGAAAAGGTTTTGCGATATATGTACTATGTTTAAAAGGTTTTAGAAGAAAGTAATTGATGAAAAACTGTCTTGTTTCAAACCATAAATATTCTCATTCTATAGAATCTGCCACTTTTTCATTATTCCCTGCCTCTTTTCACAAAGTAAAATAGGACCATGACAGATCTTGATAGATCAACACAAAGATTGACCAATGAGAAGTTTACAGGTTTTAGATTTAAGATAACCAAAGAAAAATATACAGCCTTATTTATTTCAGTAAATGGAAATGTAACGAAAATTATGTCTATTCAATCCAAACAATAAACGCCTTTTACTCAATTGATGATTTTAAAAATCCTCTCAAATAGTTTCGTTAATACTAATAAATATATAATTTAATAATAATATGATCTTAGATTAGACTATTTTTCACAAGTGAAAACTCAATACCAATCATAGATATCTATTATTCCAATCTGAAGCTTTCATTCTAATCAAGCCTTTCATTTATTCGTTTATACTAAGGATTATTTCGCATCCGTACGTACAGATGTTAAAATAAAAATTATGAAAACATTAAGGTATTTCTACTTATTTTACATTTCTTCGGCTCCGAGTAGAAACCTTTTAGCGCAGAAACTAAATGTTTATTTTTTATGATGATAAATATATTATATATCATTGTAAAACGTTTATAACGTGTGTAACTTTATCAAAAGGCTAATCATCGTTATTCTTTGACCTAAAAACTAATAGTAAATGCTCTAAGCCAACCATTTGCCATATTTCCCTAACTGTTTAGCTGTCGCAACCTGTCGCGAATTTTAGACCATGCGCCATAAAACCCAAATCAATTAACCCAAACTGTTTAGGCCGAGGTAGCCCGGTTGAAATGATACGGATTAGCAACCGGAAGCCCAACCAAAGACCGTCGTGTACAAAAGGGGCTGGTGCATGTTAAATATGCCGTGGCTTCGAATGTCATCGTGTTGGTTTGGTGTGGATGTTTGGAGAGTGGGGTGCTATTCCGGTGTTGCCTCGCCATCTGACCATGGTTCAAAAAGACGCGGTAGATCTTTCCCTTAATGGTTTGATCTCGGACCGTTGTCAATTGGCCGTTGTGTTGCTTTAGTACGGCGTTAATTAAAATACCTATCTACGTAAACTGCTTTTTTTTTCTCTGTTATTTTTCGCATAATCATGTTTTCATACACTGCCTTATGCATAGTAACATCAACTTGGAATCATCTGAAACAAGTGATTTATTGAAGTATTCGTAGCAGTGGCTTATAGTAGGACGAAAGTCACAGAAGCTCAAATATTTGACCTTTAGCTCGATGGGTCAAAAGTATCTCTCAGCAAGAATATCTTGATCACGGAATTGGATTAATTTTCATGATTTTCAAAATATCTAACCAGTTTTGCTTACACGTTTAGTATTTACACCATATAATTATTATTTCACAGTATTTTTAAGGAGGGAATTCTTTGTTCGTTGCAACACATGAAAATTTGGCAGTAAGCAATGTTTCCTAATACCCACATCATAAAGGTCTGTATGAACAGCATTTAGCAAGCACCTTCTCCCAATAAAAGTAGTTTCATGTACTTATTTGAAGAAGGATTAGATTCCATACTTTACCTTTCGTACGCTATAGATTGGAAGTGTGGTATTTGCACAGAAACTAATTCGAGAATCTTTGTTCTTTGTTCAAAAATAAAATCATTTGTCATTTCTCTCATTTTGTCCCCAGCTTATGATTCGCTCCATGCACAGTACTTACTAGCAGTGTTGTCAACTACAAATCAATAAAAAAATAAATGTTTCAGAGGACATCATATTTATTATTTCCAGCTGTAATGAAGTATTTTAAAATACGGTTTCACGGAACTTTTAAGAAGTGTCTTCAACTACAAATCAATCAAAAAATAGATGTTTTAAGGACATCATATTTATTATTTACAGCTGTAATGAAGTCTCTCTAAGAGAAATCCATGTCGATAATTTGATTTTTTCAGCCTCATCCATCTTTCCCCCGTCGTTCTTTACATAAAACGACGAAAGAATGTGTTAAGGAGTTCCAGGCGACGTGTTTTCTTTTTCATTCGATATCGCGCTTGTCAGCTTGTAAATCTACCGCCAAAGCTCAAAGAGCTCTTGTTTGGGAAACGAAACCTTAATTTATCTAAAGTGTTTTGACTTCTCGCCCTCGGAAAACTGGGGCCTCTTTCTGCTTCATTATCTTTCAGAGGAGATGAGAGAAGTGACATCGATTAAACGAGATTACAGAAGCTCCAGATAGTGCGGAAGAGTGAGTACAGTGTCAGAACTTGCTCTCTTAGGCCCGGTGCACACATCCGATTTTTCAACGTGCGGCGCCGCTGCGGCACCGATGCCCAACTATGCACACATAACAGTGAAATGACGCAAGTACTCATTTCGCGCCATTTGCGATGAATATTCTATCGAAGAAAACGTGTATATTTCACTTACTTGGTGTAAAAAAAGTTTATTTTGAAACAAAATAGACGTTACAGGATACAATAATTTATTAATTATTATTTATATTCCATTTATTTATGAAAACAAGGTACTTCAGACCGGAGAAGCGTGTGCAGCGAACTGCGGAGCCGTGGGGAACTGTGGTATAAGTTGCACGCAAGTTGGACGTGCGTCGCCGCAGCGGCACCGGAGGCATGCGTGCACTACTCCATTGGATCTAATGTGTTTCAGACCGCATTTGCGTTGCGGCAGCGGCGCCACACGTTGAAAAACCGGATGTGTGCACCGGGCCTAAGTAAGACTTTTTTGTATTACTCGAGACATTGTTTCGGGAAAGGCTCTGGCTATCGTAAAATACGCATCAAAAAGATGAAAAGGCTCGATTACTTTTAAATACATCAGGTTGAAATACAATTGTGAAAGATGGCTCAATAACTTCAATCTTGAAACTACGTTTCTAACGACAGTATATCGCACCCCGGCAAGAAAAGTGACACAAGTTAAAAAATAAAAATTTTGATGTTATAACTAGGGCTCGGATTTTGCATATTTTGCATATATTCTTTTTAGTCCCTAATGTTGATAGAAATCCGCATTGAGTGTTTTTTAGCAGTTTGCAACCAAAAAAGCCCGAATTAGTTTTGCATGTTTTTGCATATTTAGGACCATTTTGCATATTTTAGTTTTTTTTGCATGTTTTGTGCATATTTAAACGATTTTTCACTATTTGTAAACATTTTTATGAAATTTGTTTTTTTCAAATAGCTTTGCTTAGCGCGTTTGGAAGAAAGGTTTTCAGAAGCAATCCAATTCAAATCAACTACGATTCAAAAACAAAAAGTGGAAAAGGTGCAAAAAGATGAGAATATTCAACAGCCTTTCATTGCGTCAAAGTTTGAGTCAGTGTCCCAAAGTTTGAGTCAGTGAGTGTGTTGAACGAGATGTGCCAAGATCAAGGCAATGTTGAAACACAATATTGCTTTTTTTAAGTTGGAGAATGAAAAGTTTAGAGCCTTCTTGAAGAAGTACACAGGTAAAGAAATTCCTCATGAATCGACACTCAGAAAGAACTACATTACGTTAGTGTACGAGAAGGTGAGACAAAGAATAGAAAATGAGATAGGCGATTCCCCCATCTGGATTACGATGAAACGGCTAACCCCTGCTGGCAATACCTAATTTATGTAAGGAGTTGGAAAAAACAAATCACTCCACCATCGCCAAGACAGTGGTTGATGCGATTAATAAATAAAATGATGCATTAATTGAATGAAAGTGTGGTTCATTTTCACTTTATCCTCCTCACTATCCCTTTTGTAAGAATGAAATTTTTGTTTTTGTAATTTCGCATATTTTGGGATTTTAGTGCATATTTTGGGATTTTGTAATGCATATTTCAGGTCACATTTTTGCATATCGATCCGAGCTCTAGTTATAACACTGAAAAATATGTATGAGGTGCCCCAGCGTGTTATGTTACTATTCTATGTAATATAATGGAAGTTACCACCATCAATACTTACCTAAAATTTAAAAGAAGCTTATACTGTTTAAATAGACGAGGGCTGTTCAATAAAGAATGATCATAAATTAATAAAAATAATTTTCTGTACTAATACTCCAAATCTTTATGGTCTTTCTCAAAACACTCCCATTACATGCAATGCACTTATCCCACCTCTTTTCCAGTCTTTAAACTCATGCTGGAAACCATTTTTTGACAGGTCCTCCAAAAGTGCCTACGCAACTTTTACCACTGCCTGTGATGAAGAAAAACGCTTTTCCCGGAGGTGTTTCTTCAAATTCGGGAAAAGAAAAAATAGCATGATGCTAAATCAGGCCTATATGGAGGATGGGGAACACACATGACTCTCCCGTTAATCTTCCTGTACCATCACATAGACATCATCTGACGATTTTTTAAGGCGAAAACAAAATTTCAATACAGTTTATTGCACTTCGCGTGTCACATCCATTTTTGCCGCAGGCGAAAGGAAATCTAGACGTTCTTGGCCGGCTGCCAAGGCCTCAGCAATGACGTAATGACTGTGAAACTTGCTCCTATCTATTCTCCACTTATCCCGTTACACATTCAATATGAATTTTTATTTTCTTGATTTTTTAATCATCTTTAAAAAAATTATGATCATTCTTTATTGAACAGCCCTTCTAAGTTTTATAGTATCCTTCAAGTTGATGTTTCTCAAATTTTGCAATTTTGAGTTGTGTCACTTTTCTTATCAGGGTGCGATATTTGAATTGAGCTGGTATATTAGCCGTGTGGTTGGCTACATGGTTCTCGATTTAACAAGCTCTAAGTTAAAATCGATTGAGAGGGAATCGAATTAATATTTCCTAAACTCGAAATATAAATGTAATTACACAGGTATGTGTTCAACATGTGTATTTATGTGTTCTCAATGTGAATTGATATTGAAAGCTTTTTTCATGCGTATCTAATTACATGAAAATAATAACATGAAGCTTATATTCACACATGTCGAACACAGCTGATTATACGCTGAACATACACCTCCTAAATTGTATGAATATTTACAAAGCATTAAAATTTACAAAATAATTTCTATACGCTTCAACGTTCTGTGGTGCATTTTGACAATTTTTTTAGAGCAATTAGGGGTTGTTGGATCACTAATGTTTTATTCAGTTGTTCTAATCATATAATTTATCAACAAAATTAAATTAATCTACCCATGAGAGTAAGACTTCTGTTTCAGACTAACGTATCGCGAACTATGTACTACTGCTTTTATAAAATGTATCTCTTCTAATTGACTCTCGTTGCTGAAGATTACGTTCCGATTTTAGTTTATATTTTTATATAAAAATATTTCCTGGAAAAAGTTGAGACGATTGGCTTTTTCTTATTGCATCGGGGGAAAAAATCTGATATCTGGTTTCCGTGCTGTATAGTCGTCCCTCTCCCAATTAGACAGGAGAAACACGGTTATTGCTCGCAATTTATTTTATACTTCCAACTACGACATCATTTATACCGTCGTAAAAAAGAGCCACAAACATATTTCATGTGAGTAGAGGACATTGCCTCTCCAACTTTTTGACGGAACAGAAAGAGAAGAAAACTCGAAAAGGCTTCGCATTTATCTTCATCGAATACCAGTGGGAAAGAAGTTCATCGTTTAATATTGACATAAGACATTTATGTCGAGATTTGACCTCATCTTATCGTATTACTAAACAGAGAATTATTGTTCTATAAATGAGGTTATTGGCTTGTTCTTTTCTCTCATGTAGTACGAAAAGAACAACTGAGTATCTTTGAATGGCTTTTGTCCCATATTTCACCATTTGGGTAGCACACTTTGTGTCATGTATCGGACAAATAATTCCATCTTGAACTAGAAATAATTGTATTTGGTGTAGAGTATCAATTCTGTTTCATTGATATGTGATAGCTCTTTGTACAACATGAATGTTTGCCATCTTTTGATACTGAACATTTACATTTCAATCTACATTTACATTACACATACATTTACATTATCTACATGCTACATTCCAATCATCACTTGATTGAAATGTCAATCAAGTGAGGAATGCCCAATTAAAAAGCGGTTTTTGCATTATTTGAATAAAGAGGATCTAGAAAATCTGTTGAGTATAGTTGGGTTGAGACTATTTTTGAGACAAGATAAGTTTTATTTTATCATTTATAGTATCCGACTGCGTTGAAAACCTCATTTCTTTGCCCAAAAAACATATATTTTTTAAACTTTTCTTTCGAAGGATCAAAATGTTAGCTTTCTAAATATATTTTTGTTTTGTGCGTATGATTACATTTTTGCTTTCATGAAGACCCGTTTGGCATATAATCGCTAGTTTGGTGCTTTTAATAAATGTTTTATTTTAAATATTATTTTAAAGGACATTTATCTTTTTTTTTCATAGCGCTGTATGTTGCTTTCAATGTCACAAAAAAAAAATCTTACGAAGTTTTTTCCCTGTAGGTTGATTGAAGGATGCGAGGTCAAAACTGGTTAAATGTCATGCAAGGTAAAATGCAGGCTGAAGAACGGAGTAAATATGCTAGTAAACCACTCAGAGACTAAAAATATATAATCTGAATTTCGAGTTGAGACGCTTAATCCTCTTGTTGGTTGTTTAGATGTGGTATTATAAGAGTTGAACAGGTCTTGAAAGATGAGATATATTGTCAGTAGAAAAAAACTGACCAATCTAGATCTCTTTATCATGTATAAAAATTGGCAATATCTTTAGCTCCATCTCCTCCATCGAAACATCACCAATCTCTACTACTATAAAAGAAAATATGGATGACACTAGCAAACTACCCGACCTTACTCGGTTTGAATTCGTTTACTCTAGATTGAAGAGATAATCAAAATATATAATGACTTACGTTTTTTGTAGAATAAAAATTTATTTTAACACCTTTCGCCATCTTTATATTTTCTACAACTTACTTTGGACACAAATCCTATACATGCATATCCATCCATGTAATACATTTCACATACATCGCACCCTTGCTGTATGACAAAGCTACAAAATGACGAAAGGTGTTACTAAGGTTACTACTATGAAAGACGATTTATAGGAATATTTGGAATTCCCTTTCTTAAGTTCTTTTCATGTTCAACTCAATTAATTAAAATTACGATTTACGGCGAGTGCTCTCGCACTCATAGTCAACAAAACAATATTTTTTTACTTGTGGCACTCTTGCCTCCGGTATGCGATATTGTGAATTTTTGCAATCTTCTCCTGTCATTATTACAACGAATTTTTTTAATGCTGGAAAAAGTTCCAGTTTGGATTAATAAACATTATTATTCTTTCAATAACGGCATTATTCTTTAAATAACGGCATTATTCTTTCAATAATGGCATAACTACACTTAAAATTTACTGAAAATTTATACTGACTTACCTAACATTTTTAAGTCAAATACTTTGTGGTGCTGTTGCGTGTGATGAGAAGGAAAACACATTTATTAAAATAATAAATATTTAAAACTGGAAACAGCGAAGTAAAACAAAATAAAAGATGTCGCAAAAAATTGTTCTAATGATATTAATTTGTGATTCAATTTTATCTCTTGATCTCCCACAGTTGCCACAACTTACAACTAAAAGTGTACAAAATTTAGAAATGTGAAATTAATTCAGAGCGAAAGAACCAGAAAAAATATCGCTGCTCGCGCGATCATTCTCGTTTCATTGAAAAATATCGTTTGTCCCAAATATTAGAAAATCGTTTTCATTGCGCAAAGAATAAAAATAAGACTCGAAATAAATGAAGTATCAGAGATGAAATTCCATAAAAATAAAAAAAATTTTTTGAAGAATAATTACTTTTTCAGCAGTACTGGTAAAGCAATCGAAGTAATCGTAATATTCAATAGACATTCCAATTTTTCCAAAACTACCAAATTATGGTTGATTTAAGTATACTTACTCAGGTGTTTTAGCATGAAACTCAACTACATATAACAATAAAGAAATGTTTAATATTGCGTTCACTAAACTAATAGATAATGTATAAAATAAAATACAATGCAATCAAATATCTGGAACACAATTGATGTGATGTTCACACAAACACACAAACACAAAATCGAGCATAGAACAGAAAGACGGACAGACAGACTTTCGCAACCAATACCACTCACTAAATGAAGATAAGTACTCACTGTATGCAAATTTTCATGAAAATATCTTAAACCGCGTGGACGTGTATAGGGCACAACATACAGACAGACAGACGGACAGACAGACGGACAGACAGACAGACAGACACCAAACGAAAAAAAGGCGGATTCGGCATCAGAAGGGTCCAAAACGGATAGAAAACTTGAAATGGGTCGAAAATATTGAATGTACAAACAAACACTCCATTCTTATTTATATAGATTACGACTTTGTCATCAGTTATACTGTTCCCTTGGTTTTGGGTGCCGTTTGGATTGATTGTCTTTGCCAATCCAAGTTACATTGTACCGCTGACGGTGTTCTTGATGCTGGCTGTGGCTTTCGACTGCAAACCGGAGAGAACGGTTGCAGAAAAAGGGTGGAACGGAAATAAGTGAATTGCAGAGTCCAAAGAAAATGTGGGGAACACGGGAGAGTTGGACTGGGATTTTGGGGAGTAGAAATTACTGAAGAAACTAAAAGAGTTGCATGATACTGATGAGAAGATGAAATACGTTAAGGTGGACAAATATTTCTCTAAAGATGAATTATATTGATATTGAAGTGTTTCAGGTTACCGAAGATCACTTTAAAAGAGGAATACTATCGAAGGAATTAGACTATTATTGCGATTAAGAACTGAGAAAAGTTTAATTGAATATTAAGATCTTGTAAAGAATTCATTGAAATTGAACCATATCAATACTTTGGAAAGGTCATTTCAAGCCTTTATGAAAGTATTGTTAAAAGGTTTTCAACCACACAAAACAAACGGTATATAAGAAGAAACGAAGGTTGTAAAAGGTGGTGATTCTATGGATGTGTATATACTCGTAATGAATGACTTACGAAACTAGAGGAGAATCTTAAGATAGTTTGACTTGTCCTTGCAAAGAACGGGAAGGGATTGAAGTTAAGAACTTATGGTTCGAGACAAGGTTTATGGACGAGATTCAGAAAGAAATGCTTAGAACTGTGATACTTAAATGTGAGTGGAAGTTTGAATAAGAAACCTCATACCCCTGTGTGTAATCAAGCTTTCTTTAAATTTATATATTTACTTATATAACGTTCTAATTGGAAGATAATGAAGGAACAATGCAGCTGGATTGAATATCATTAAAGAATACTAAGACCTGACGAATGTTCAAGTCGTTTGCGAAACCCATATTGACGGCGACCTGGTGTTATTAGTAAAATCACTTACAGTCGGTGTTACCGGAATCACTGATGGTCTGGGATTTACATAATATAATGTCTTCTGTGAACAAAGCTGAACGAATTTTAAAGAGAAAAAACTGTTAAAAAGTAACAAGCACAAAATTTATTTATTTATATATATATATATATATATATATATATATATATATATATATATATATATATATATATATATATATATATATATATATATATATATATATATATATATATATATATATATATATATATATATATATATATATATATATATATTTATTTATTTTTTATTTTTTTATTTTTTTAAAGAAGTTTGATGATGACGTTTGAAGGTTGGCTGTAGTTCAATGTAGTAGTTGATCAATGTAGTAATAGAGTCATTTAGATGAACCCAAGTGCCTAAACACGACAATGAGAATTTTGCGTTTTATCGACAATAAACCTAGACAGTCATACAAAGCTCTAAGGCGATTATTGACTCACCGTTTGAATCTGCATTTATTTACGATGATGGAAAGCAAGTTTGACAAGATTCATTGCAAAACTAATAATTAACCAATTTATCAATCAATAAATTTAAAAAAACGATTCAAAACATTTTCTCACAGCGATAAAAATCTCCGATTTTGTTTGAAGTTAACACTAACAATGATGCATATAAAGTAATAAAAATATTCCTTACTAAGCAAATAGACACTTAGAAGCTTTGACTTAGATAACACAAAGACGGGTCTAGTCATTAAACACTGGTGAACTATGACGACTCAAAGACTATGCGATCTATGGTGAACGTTAGTATAATTATAGTTAAAATAACCATGTTTATATATCCTACAAACCAATAAATATAATACAATTTTCATCCGAATCGTGTCTCATTTGTGTACTTTCTTCTTGCGGGTTAAGAGGGCGGGATTGTTCTGTCAATCACTTCCTCGAAGGTGATTGGTGCAACATAAGAGCAGACGTTTCATTTAAGGAAAAAAGTAATACACACTTCAAACTGCTATTTTTTATTTTACGTGTAAATGTTTAGAATTTCTGATTTGATCATTACCAGTCTAAAAAAAACAGATTGAATAATCTCTGTGGTATAATTATACAGTGTTCATGGGCTATAAAGCAATATGTTTTATTCATCTTGTTCAATAGCAAACCACGTGCGACTGTGCATTACTTATCAATCGACCCTCATATTTATAAGTTACTAGATTTAAAACATTTTAAAATGTGTAAAGATTTAACTTTGTACGTTTTGAAAATAACGAACGGCTTACAAAATTATGTAAAACTAGTGTATAAAAGAATAAAAAATAATAGTAAGATAAAAAACAATTTTTATCTTGTATAGTAAAAAATATTGTAACACAAAGGGACTGACATTTACTATTACAGACGGTTAATATAGTACGATTCATATGCATATGTGTAAATTCTCTATATAAGTTTTAAAATTATGAATGAAAAATGCTTCAGCTGTGGAACGTTTGATTGAAATTTTGTTCTTAGAAAACTTAATAACTTTAAAAAGATTCAAATAGACAATACAACTGAGTTATAACTTTAAAATTTATACATTAAGTTACCGAAGTGATAAAAACTCAGGATTTTCCTATGATCATGGTAGAATAATTTTGTTCTTAATTTTATAAACACTGTACTATAAACTTCAAATTATTTTTAGTTTTGTGAAAAATCTTACACCGTATTAAAAGAGTATATGTCATTTATTTTAAATTTATTCCTTTTTAAGGGTTTTGTCCATTCATAATTTATACATCTCCCTGTCACAAAAGTTTCGATTTTTCTGCATCATTAAAACGAAGAACGTTCTTCGAACAATCAAGATTCCTTCGGAGTCAAATATTCTTTTTCGGCGTCGTCGTCTTTCGCCCACGCTCCCACCGCCAAATAACGCTGAATATAGAATAAAATCCGAAATCTTACGTTCCACCTCATTGAAATTCGGAACTTTTTTTTGTTCTCTCCTCTACTTCCGAATGATTCTCTCAGGAACGCACTGCTCTTTCTCTAACAAAGTAGCATCCTCTCATCAATATCTCCTGAATGGCAGCAATTGCGTAAAATATGGAAAACAATGATTCCTATTGGCCGGCGGTCGCTCTGACGTCACTACGACGTCTGATCGTAACGGAGGAAGGAGATCCGCGGAGTGGAAGTATCAGTGGAATGAGAGACGATCTCGAATTCAGACGATTTTTCCCGCACGCGCCGTGCAGATAGCGTGGGAGAGAACATTCCATCTCATTCGGTAAGATTTCGTATTCCATATAGAATAAAATTCACTAATATTAATATGTGGATTAACTTTGATTCACGGTTTTGTGTTTGGAGCTTAAAAATTGTAAAAACGATTGACTTTAAATGTGGATTTTGATTTATTCGAATAAATGAAATGTCAACTGTCAAGTGTAAGAAAACGAAACAAATTTGCTATTCGTTTTGTTTACTGTTAAATATCACATGAGTATGACAATCATTCAGGAATTTAACTGTTCGGAAAGAGAAATTTTCCTTCTCAGTAAATGTTATTACCAAAATCGATGTCTTTAAAAATTACACGTGTAACCCCACCCCCCATCTCATACAGGTATTAGCAAAATAAATTATAACACTTATCTTTACACAACAATTCTTTGACTTTAGGTCATCACTGTGCAAAATAGTTGATGACAAATAACTCCATAAAAATAATTCATACTTTGAATTATGTCTGAGTTAACATTTTTGATTTTATTTTGTCATTACATAAAGGAGATTCTTAACTGTTAGTTGCATTGTTGTAGAGATTAAAAATTTAATTTCTTACATCTCCTCGAACCAAACACTGTTTTATTATCATTGTTTGCATTTGCATTCAATTGCGACTGTGTACAACAATTTTTAGGTGTAGTTTCGAAAAAATTTTGATACAAAAGAATAATTGGTATTATCTTTTTAAAGTTGAAATAAATATTCTGGTTATTTAAAAGGTTTTATTCATTTCTTGACATAAATGTAAATATTTAAGGTTGCCCAAATACAATTATTTACTGATTAAAAGTAAGTTATAATTGTGTGTCGAATCATACTTTTTGTAAGAAAACTATTGTGTTGTAGAATGAAATAAGTCATTTTGTACGAGCGTAAATATAAGCTTGTTGTATATCGTACTTATGTCATTGACATGAAGCGAAATTAACTTGAAAAATATTAAGAGTTATTTTCAAACATCTATCATTAAAATAATTTGTAATACATACTTGTTTTGGTAGTTGTATTTATGCTATCACTTCAAGCACTGATTTAAAACCCAGTGGGAATTTTCTTTGTAGTTTTAATCCGGCTCAGTTTTAGGACTAGGTCTATGAGCCCTCAAGTAGGAAAAATAATCTTTATCAAAAAGAATTTTATTTATTCGATGCAATATTTGCAGTGCTTTAGCCAAGTGTATAAATTGTATACATGTCTTTGTAATACAATATGTATGATAAGTATGATTATTTTACTTTACTTTAACACTCCTGGTGGTTAATCTTTGATTTAATGGATTACCCTGTGTATTGGTCAGATTCTTGTGCGAAAACCATTTCCACTAAGTTCTATACTAAGTTCTAAAACTGAGCCGGATTAAAACTACAATAAGCATTCACTATAGAAAACACTTGGAATTTTGATAACTTGTTAAAGAAGAGTAACTATAATACGCTATATTTTCAAAGTCAAAAATAATGTTAGTTGAAATTACTTCAGAAATCATCTTGTTTTGTTTTATATTTTGACTTTAAAATACTGTTTTTATCTCTCACTGTTTTTACCATTTGAATTGAATTCTAAATTTTAAAGCTGTTGTGCTAGGAAGTTAAAATATTAAAAGAAAAATTGTCAAAAGATAACATTTAAAAATTTTTATGTAATAATTAGTTTTGGTCAAAATTTAGATTTATTCGAAGTATGCTTTTAAAAATAGTACGAGTGTAATATTACTTTTTTATTGACTCACAGTAGCATTCATGAAATAGAAATGTGGCTATAAAAACAAAAGTCTAATATAAAGTAAGCATTCAGATTTAAGGTTGGGGAGCTTATAAATAAATTCTAACTTTGTTTAGAAACTGAAAATGTCTATCAATTTCGCTTATTCCAGTGAAATTTAGCTTTTCAATGAGTGGCGTTTAAACTGCAATGCTTTGAACGCATCACTCCTCCGGCAATTTATATAGATTTAGGCATAGCTGGGAAGAAAAAAAAATAGCTGATATTTGGAGTATTTCAGGTGGATGTTGTATGAATTTCATAGCTAGTTGAAACAGCATTTATTTAAGATTATTTCTATATGTTTTGTATTTTAAAAGGGACTCAATGATACTCGGATAGATTAAAGTTTATAATGTTGAAGACTAGCGGACTGCCAAAGTGATATCCTAGTAGTAGACATACATGAATTGTTAGCGGATTTGGTGAAGCACTGTTACTATAGAATATTATCAATAAACCTAACGGTATCAACTCTATCAAATTTATTTTGCATAAAAAACAGTTCCGTCTTTAAAAACTAGTTCGCCATAAATGTAAGATTACAATGCTTACAATCAACATCACATTGATAGCTGAAGATCGAACGAAACTAACACAGATATTGTATGAACTCCTTGTTCATTACTTTGTTCACAAGCCCTAAAAGTCGGATGAATCTCATACAAAAGATACGCTATAACACTTACTTATTATCAGTTTTGACTACCATCGCGTAAACAAAGTAAAATATTACCTGTTCTCGCATGAAAAAAATATTTGCCTTAAGGTACAAGTGTTGGATTGCTTCTTTTTTTTAATATACTTTCTCAATATTTTCCATCACATTTTTACAATAGTGACACATTATTGGTCATTGTCTTGCTACATTTGGTTATCAACATTATAAAACGATGTGCAGGTCAGAACCTAAAACCTTTTCTAAAAGCCTCTTCAGATCTTTTCTGGATTTCCAGATAATAATTGGCAATACTTTTTAATTAATTAATCCTCTCTTTCATGGAATATGATATATTTTTGTGCGTGACCGTGTTATATTAGAAAGTAACGGTGAAGCGATTACATAGTCTTAAGTTAAGTAATAGCTTACGTGAAAACGTTTATAATGTATGTGGTTAATTTTATTTGCTTCTTTTAAACCATCCTGGATGTTTATAGTCAAAATATGTTAAACTTTCGCCCATATTTCAATATTTGAACTCTACAAATTTAGTATAAAATGCTATGTATCAAAATATTATAGATTATCACCATGGAAACCCATGTAATAACGTATTAAAGTATGTTTTAATTCATCATTGATGTCTAACTACAAATACGCCGACAGTTTGTTCCAGACTTGTTTTGTTTTAAAACCAGTTCAGGTACTACTTGATCACATGAGGTAGTTTATGAACCGATAAATTATTTTGAATTACTCTCTTAACCAGACTGTTCAAAATAGATGTTTAACTGTTGCTTTGTACTTCTATATGTAGTAATTCAATAGATTAATATTTGATGGATGGAATACATTTTAACGACGAAAACTGCTTGTTTACCTGTTAGTAACTAGAATGTAGAATGGTGAATGAATTTAAACGCACGCGCTATTTGTATTACGGTGTTACATTAAGTATGATACATTGTTATATTAAAATCTCTCATTGGATCTCATAGACTATAAGAGTTAATCTGTTCGCATGTATCATTATAAAAATAACGACACTTCTTGTGTCAATAAAATTGAACTTTATTATTTTACTACGAATTTAAAAAGTTAATAATATACTACAGTATGTTTATTCCATGGAAATACTTTAAGACAATACCCAAATTCTAAACCAAGAAAATCAAGAGGATTTCAAAATGGGTAGCATTTTCAGCATTGAATCAATTTAAAACTTGAACCGTGATAAATTAAAACCTACACTCCATTCATAGTTCTGCAAAAAGCTCTTCAATCACTTCCCCAACACCATCGAAAGGTTGCCAACCTCAGCGTGAAGTAAATTAAGTCGTGGGTACAAAAACCCCCCCCGAATCGATGGAGAAAAACGAATAAAAAAAATGAACCCCTCCCACTTCATTGACGGCCCGTGAATTCAAGTGGCTATAAGTATGCTAAAAATATTCTTCCGCGAACTTTATTTTTGGTTCTTACAGACCATCCTGGTTTCGCCATCGATTGACATGATCAATTTTGAGCGAGCTGTTTTGGGAGAAAAAGTTGTTTCCTAATGCCGCTGGTCCAGATTGATTTTACGAGATATCGCAATTAGTAAGAAGTGCAACTGACCGCTCAGGGATGCTTCTTCGGCTGAAAGGGAATCGATCATGTCCGGTCGCGTGAGGTCCGCTATAAGCGGATATTAGCTTTGTTTGGTCTAGTGCTTGATTCTTCCTCTGTGACTCCAATCATTTCAACTGTGATTTGTTGAGGTTGTAGTTCACTTTTTTACAGGATATCTGGAGTATTAATCGAGTTGAATGTAATCTTTTCCTATAGGAATTCCTATCTTTACAGCATGGGTTAGTTTTTTTCTATTTTAATAGATGAAGATTCTTATTTCATGAACGTCGCTATTCTTCCCATGTAATGCTGTTCGTAGTTGGAGAACTCAAATGAGCAGTAAACAAGTATCCAAATAATAATCAGGACCCTCGTGGCTCAGTGGGCTCACCTATTACGCTAGCAACCTGAGAGTTGCAGGTGGAGCAGATTCGATCTCTGTAGCTTACCCTGAGTGTGTATCTCTCTGTGTCAGTAAAACTTCCATTGTGTGTATGTACACTACCCTACAATAATGGACCGGACAGCAAGATGTGATGGTATAAGGAAACGAATTCATGCTTTAATAGGGGATGGTCCTCCACGTGATGCAATTACACTAGCAACCCTTCTGGGCATACCTTCAACTAGGTTTTGATACACAGCTATGGGTATGTGTGTCCATTCCTGCTGCAAGAATGTCGCCAGCTCAACTGTTGATTTCGGACGTGGTACCCTGGTCCGTCAGCGTCGCTCTAACTCGTCTATGGGGTTCAGGTCGGGACTCTGAGCAGGCCAGGGAAGACGTTTCACATCCATATCTTGATACCACAGCTCGATAGAGGATGCAACATGACTTGGAGCGTTGTCGTCCTGGCAGTAACATTCGTCCATTACATAAAATTGTCAGAGCGTAGGAAAAACCTGACTGTCCAAAATGTTCATTAGACGTCGACGTTCAATTGACCAGGAACAACATTCAAAGGTCTCAAGCCATACCACGAAATCTCAGTTCAAAATCCAGTCAGATTTTATGCAAATCCGCTGGCGTCCGGTTCATTGTTGTACGGTAGTGTATTCAACACAAATGTAGGACGTTATCTGTTTTCTGTTTTTGTCACAGCTTGGTTAAATGTGGTCGTATTAAAATTGGCACCAACCTATCAACAAAATAATAATACATGAAATCATTCGATAATGCCATGTTAGGCCCGGTGCCCACATCTGGATTTTCAACGTGCGGCGCCGCTGCGACAACGCAAGTGCGGTCTGAGATACATTAGATCCAATGGAGTAGTGCACACATGCCTCCGGCGACGCACGTGTAACTTGTGTGCAATTTGTACCGTAGTTTCGCACATGCATCTCCGTTCTGAAGTACTTTGTTTTCATAAATAAATGGAATTTAAATAACAGTTAATAAATGGTTGCATTCAGTAACGTCTATTTTGTTTCAAAATATACTTTTTTTACAACAAGTAAGCGAAATAAACACGTTTTCTTCTATAAAATATGTATTGCAAATAGCGCGAAATGAGAACTTGCTTCATTTCACGGTTATGTGTCCATTGTTGGGCTTCGGTGCCGCAGCGGCGCCGCACATTAAAAAACCGGATGTGTGCACCGGGCCTTAATGTGTACTAAATTGCTTTCTAAAAAGAAAGCGGGCCTCTAGATCCCAGTTAGATGAGTCGTGGTTTAGCAACTGGAGGGTTGTGAGTACGGAAATAGATTAACCAAAACGTATCGTGTATGTAGGGGCTGGTGCATGTTAAATCTGTCATGTCCTCAAATATTCTCATGCTTTCGTAGTTGGGTGACAGCTCAGGTGTTGAACATTTCATTTGAATGCTGTTCAAAATGTTCATTTTTCTCTTCGGGATTGCCCAACTGCTTAGATCTCCCAAAAGTTAAGCACGTAATAGAAATATTTTCCTTTGACTCCGAGTCTCATACGAAATTTTATTTTTGAGTTACCTACTCATTCAAACCATAGTAAAATTATTTTTAAAAAAGCAATATATTTAGCAATTTTTTTAATTTCTAAATTATCCCTTTTCACTTGGTTTATTTAGGGAAAGAAAATTATATGGTTCACAAGATGACCTTTCTAATGGAATATAGCCCCCGAGTTTAATACAAGCTAGCATCGACAATTTAGTCCTTCAATCAGATAATCCAAGACAGCCGAGGGTAAGAGGATAATAATTTCCTTTCCTCTAACCGGGTAGTTTCCAGCTCTTGAAAGATAGTCTTAGGGGGTAACCGGGGGAACCAATTACAGCTCTTTTCACGCGAGCTCACCATTTATATCGCATACCTAATTTGTATATTTTACGTGAAGCCAATTTCTACTTGCCAGGTGATTTAATATTCGTGCCTTTCACTAAAAGACCTCAGTGTTTCACACAATTAAATCCAAGAAGTATCGTATTTGAGACTTTGCATTCCGTGTTTAATTCTTAGAGGGCAGTGTATATCTGTGTGTATTCTTAATAGCTAAATATATGCTGCGAGTCATTAAGGTCCGTATTAGATTAAGACAATTGTATGAAAGCATTTGTGGGTGTGGGAAAACTGTGTATGCTGAACAAAGTTTGATTTTGAGTGGTTTAACCCGCTCGCCCTGCCTTCGACTGAGAGTTGAAAGCGGTAGATTCAATTTCTGTCAGGTTCATTTCCTCCAGGGTGTATTTTGCACTTCTGTACTAGTAAAACTTTGTATCTCTGCGTGTGTTCAATTACTTGACATTGTTTAGCTCAGCTTGGCCAAATATTTCCCTTGTGCCAGAAAACCCAAGAAACCAACAATTCTGTCTGCAGACAACCCTTTATAGTTTCCTCACATTATGTTCACTCATTTTTAATTGACATAGAAATATTACGACATGAAACTACGCGGAAGCCTTTTTTTCGAACTATCCAAAAATTAATTTTCTGGATTTAACATCTTGCGCTTTTTTCTTATGCTGTAAAGCCTTGAATTATTAAAAGAACATTCGAATTTTTCAGATATAGTGAGAAATGGTGAAGTTATACATGTGAATACACAGTATAAAAAGGACTTCAAATTATTTAAAGATAAATTTATAGGAAAAAGGGTTTCACTGTCACATATGTAAATATATATCGCACCCCGGCAAGAAAAGTGACACAGCTCAAAAAATAAAATTTGTGATGTTATGTCATTGAAAAATATGTATGAGGTGCTCCAGCGTGTTATATATGGAATACAATAGAATTTAAAGACATAAACACTTGCCTAAAAGTTAAAAGAAGCTTATACTATTTCGATACAAGTTTTATAGTATCCTTTATGTCGATGTTTCTCAAATTCTGTAATTTTGAGTTGTGTCACTTTTCTTGCCGGAGTACGTTATATTAGTTCAGATGTTGTTCCTTCACGGACTTGGTCTAGACAAGTTAAACCAAGTCTGTGTGTTCATGCACCTTCAAGAAGTCCAACATAAGCAAATGTTTAAAATACAGATCTTCCCTGGTCAGCCTCTGACAAACGAAGTGACCACGAGATGCCTGGTACATATTGTATTTCCTACAAATCGAGAAAACCTTTACACTACGATCAAATGACACTAGCCAGTCCAGTTCAGTAATTCAGATACTAGGGTCATCCCAAGTTGGTTATCCCTTTTTAAGAGAATGTAATTTGATATTGAGCAACTCTATTTTCTTGAAATTAGGGAGTGCATGTTTTCTCTTGAAAATTTAAATAATCATATTGGTAGGTAGTTAATTAGTGTCACAGTGGAGCAACACAACGGGTTATTGACGAAGTGAAAGGTCCTAGGACGACACACAATTTTGAACCGTTGTCAGATGATGAAATCAACACTTGAACTGGACCCCACTCTCTAAACTACTACGCAACATCAATTAAGGACAATTGAGACCCCAGAGATTTAATACTCACCAGTTCACGCGTATATGATGGTCTTTCGTTAGACCTAGTTTCGAACACGCATACTGATTGATAACCCGTCACTTTCTAAAAAGACTACCGTGGCTCCAACAATCATATTGAAAAATGTATTAACTTGCTTTGAATGTATTAACTTGCTTTTAATGTATTAACTTGCTTTAAATGTATTAACTTGCTTTTAATGTATTAACATGCTTTAAATGTATTAACATGGTTTAAATGTATTAACTTGCTTTAAATGTATTAACTTGCTTTTAATTTTTTAACTTGCTTTAAATGTATTAACGTGTTTTAATGTATCAACTTGCTTTAAATGTATTAACTTGCTTTGAATGTATCGACTTGCTTTAAATGTATTAACAAGCTTTAAAAATTGTAATTAATTTGTCCGAACAGACGAGTAGAAAGTTAAAAACGTTATCAAACCCTCTATCATCACTCTATATATCATTATTATTTTTTATTTAAACTAAGGGATACCTTTACAATGTATGTGAGACATATCTTTCAGCAGTGAAGATTAGAAGCCGTGGCTTACTTTAGGAATATAGACCTTTATTGAGATACCCACACCATCAACCTTTTCATTTCACCGCGTGGTTTAAACAGCTGATCTTTGTGATTCCCGTCATCATGACTGAGCTCTGAAAAACTGCAGGAAGTCTTTGTGTATAAAAAAACGTAAGATATCCTCCACGGTTACTATGGTAAACTAAGCCCCAGTGGATAACGGAATCCTGTGTTGTCACAGCTTAATCAGTTTCTCATAAATTTCTCTTATCGCGCTCGATCACTTGAGAGTTAAAGTGGCTTAAGCGTAACGGAATTTAATCCGGTGGAGCTAGATTGAATAATTACATAGCTTATGCATGCAAGGTCTGCCGGTTTATTAGAAGAGCAGCTTTATTCGTGCACGTCGCATTCAGAAATACATGACTAACAGATTTTAGTATGCAGTATTAATTCGCGGATCTTTGATATTTTTAAACAAGAAAATCGTCTTGTAATAATAAACATGATTGGTTTAGACAAGAGATAAAAAATTATATTAAAAGAATAATATTCAGTTTGCTTTGTTCGCACAAACACGCTTCACATTTCCATCAAAAATAAATTCAAAGCAACAAATACAATACAATTGAACTCAATGCTTCCTATTTGGAAGTTTTCAGGAATTTTTAAAAATAAAACAAAAAAGTGAAGGAGTATGTTCGATACTTTTTCTCTAGATAGAATAATCAAAACAATGTAACGTAAAAATGAATTACTCGCATGAAAGCGATTTTACAATGACCCTTTTCGTTACTGACTGTTTACATGCATTTTTCGATTTCAGAGGATATTTCATTTTAAAATTAAAGACTATGTAGTGAAAGCTCCTTTACACAAAACTTTTAAGTTTCAAAACTTCTAAATAAAGTTTAAAAAAAATTCAAATGTTTAAATAATGTTCCTGCATTTATTTCTGACCCAATTAAAACATTAAATTGCATTAGAAATGAGCATGAACAATTGTATATTGTAACCTGAAGATACACTCAGAGTTAAATTCACAAGTAGTCATGAATAATCGTCTACCTTGTAAATGTCGTGAACCTGGAGTAACCTTTGTGAAAGCAATTTCAGCGTCTGCTTCATGTTGCTTTTTCAAATCTTGAAAATTCTTTTTGCTTCCTGCACAAGATTATTCTCTTCACGCGAAAACGGTGAAAGAGAAAATGAGAATTGTTTCACACTTTCACACAAACACTTTTTGTGAAAACTTACGGCAGTTATTATTTTTTTAATATTCTAACACCAAAAGTTTCACAATTTTATGGGTCTTAAAAAAAAAAAGTTCATTACACATCTTTAAATACATTTAGTGTAAATAAACTAAAGAATATTTCATCTTTTTTTATTAAGGGGAGTTCTTATATCAGACAGATTCTTTGAAATGTGTTTAAAAAAATGAAGATGGTAAAAAAGGTCGCAATCCAAGTTAAGATAAATTACATATTTACAAATAAAATACAACATTATACAGATTATTATTACATAATGTTTTTATGTAAGGGTATCATTTTTTAAAAAACTTCTAAATAAAACAGTTTTGATTTATGTTTTGAGTATATTGTTTGCCCTGGTAGTGACGATTTATGGAACAAATGACGGCATCGGGTTACGCTGCAAATACTGATTATCTCTGCCAATTCTTGTCAATTTAATTTCTTGTATCTTAATTTCGACATCAGTGGATGTGCAATTTCACAGAACACTCGTTATTACGGATAAGAAACCCTTAGATTTATTCACATGAACGACCACTTCATCCCCGTAGAGGAACTGATTTGTGTGCATTTTGGAGTGGAGGTATTATTGGATTGGTTTTTAGGGATTCTGATAAAAATGCGTTGCTGTCAACTGTGAGTGATATTTTGCGATATTGCAAAATTTCTTTCTGTCTGAAATGGATCGACTAATGATTTCCAGCATATGTGGTTTCAACAAGGTGAAGGAATGCGTCATACAGCTCATGCAACCGTGCGCATTCTAAAGGACTCCTGGCTGAATAATCTAAAACTCTGGCGTTGCCAAATGACCCAATTGTTCCCCTGATTTGACTGCGCCGGATATTTTTTTTATAGGCCTACTTAAAGAAATGTGTCTACGTTAACCAGCTGACTATCAGCTATTTAACAGCTTAATCAAAACATTCACGATTGAAAAATCACCCGTAAATGTGCTCAAAATTGAATTTGAAAATAAAGTCGAAGACAATATTTACAGCGCGATTCGATGCAGTAATTTGGCCAATGTTAAAGTATACAAATTTTTGATCATTGAGTAAATGATGCGTACATAAAATTAGTAAACAAATCCTGTTGCTTTAAATATCATACAAATAGTCATTTATTGTTAAAATACTGATGCGTAATGTACAGTCGCGGCAAAAGAAACGAACCACCTCTCTTCATTGAAGAATTTTTAACATTATAAAAAAAAATGAAAATGGCGTTTTACAGCAATTAACGTCTTCTATGAATTCAAATGCATAAAATTTGCAAAAGAAGTCGTCTTCATATCAAATTGAGCACCAACTCCATAATTTGCAATAGAAAGCCCCTATTTCGACACAAAATTTCAAATCTATATCAAAATTTAACCTCAGATACCAAATTGCATGTCATTAGGTCTTACCATTTCGAAGTTATGAATACATAAAGATTGGAGCTTCTAATGTGAAATCAGTTTCTTCCACTTTTATGGGGATATCTTCCTAAATTATATTTTCATAGCGCAGATATTTTTTACCATGCTACTGTTAAACAACCCAAACAAAATCCACCTAATATTTTATTTAAAAATAGGTTTTAGTAAGCAATAATAAATATTGAATACATTTGAAAAATCATGAATTGGAACCTTTTTATATTTTTAAGGGAATCGAATAAGGAGGAATTTTAACATGACCATGCAAAATTTAAGCTCATTCCGATATTCAGTTTTTGCGCTATATCACGTTTTACTCATTATGGCGATTTTAGGGGGAAATCAAAAGTTTAAAAAACGTCTGACAAATTTTGGATAGTAATTCTTGGATCTTTTGCATCTGTATAGCAAATATAATTATGTCATTCTCAAATAGTTTGCACTTTTGCATAGTAAATATAATAATTCACGGATTGCTGAAAAATATGTCTGAAATTATGTGCAAATTTGAAATTCGGGTAGCTTTAACTACAATTAATCTCGATCCACGAATAGCGATTTTCTAAGTGGATATGCGATCCCTGTAATTTACACCAACTTTAGCATTAAATATCTTGCGATATAAAGATAGTTAAGTCATGAAATTTCATATTTAGACTAATTTAACGATGTAAAATCGGATTATGGCTTCAAATCATGACGTTTCCATTAGAAATGTCTGTTTGTGCAAAATTTGAAATAAGGACGCCTCCTTATGCACTTGTTTTGAAGGTTTGAATTTGAACAGGACGTTAGCCCTATTGAACGATAGCTTTGAATAAAATGTTAGGTGGAGATGCCTTTGAGGGATTTACTACTTTTTATTCAAACTGAAATTTTATATATATATATAAATTTTTTTAATCTTTCGATATTTTTAACGCTTTTTTTCCCTATAGAAATTTATATTTTTATTCATATTTTTATTTTATTAAAAGAACTTGAACCGTGAACTTTCATTTGAAGGGACCGTGTATAGTATAGTTTGTACTCTTAAACTGTCTAGTATTGAGGCATTATTTGACATTGACTGCTTTAAAATATTGTAGACTAGTTTCTTCTAAACTCAAACAAAACTACTAGCTTTTAATTAGAACTTCAGATTATAATTTCTCTAGACTATAACTTCTCTATACTATAACTTCTCTAGACTATAACTTCTCTAGACAATAATTCCTTTGCTAGAAATTTCTCTTTATATTAACTTAATGATAATAACGATGCATATTTTTAAATTTTACAGAAAAAATGGTTAATTTGGAGCTAATTTGATTTACAAATTTTTTAAAATAATTTTGAGAAAAGTGATTGATTAAAATGATTTCCAAAGAAAACATTATGATTATATTTGGAAAATAAAAATTAACTCCGTGATATAGAGTTATCTTGTTCTTATAAAAAATATTCAGTCGCAATAACATTGTCTGTTCTTTTATAGCTGAAAGAGGTTTTAATAAATGTGTTATTCAAATGCGGAAAGTCTTATAACAATAAGTAACTTTGATACATCGTAATGAGTTTTTTTTAACTAATGTTGGCACTTTATAAGCAATTCTGGGAAAATTTAGAAATTTTAATACAGCAGTAAAATTTCAGCAGCCGTTTATTTCATACATCGAATTCATAAAAAATAAGCTCATAGGAAAAGATGCAGAATCTTCTAGACCTTGGGTTTGCATCTGTGGAAAAAGTTCATTCTTCTGTCAAAGAAAAGGAATGTCTATTTATCGTCTTGTCACCATAAAAGCATCTGGAATCGAAACGTATTTTATCATCCCACATGTACTTATTTTACATATAAATAACTTCTAATATCCTTGAGACTATTATCATAACAAATTTATTGTTAGCTCCATCAGAGAAGCAATATTTGTGCATTTAAAAAATATGCATTTTAGATTCTATTACTTGCGACATACATAAATTTTTATACTTCCAAGAGCTTGATTTTAGTTAGGGTTATTAAAAATGGACTTGCATAGCCTTCGAGTTTCTAGTTCTTTGAATTATTTTCTTTCTACTGGGTGACTTCAAACTGTTTTTTTTTTATTTTGGTAGCTCATTAAAAGATATTGTTTCAGCTTTACGAGGAAGGCATAAAAATGGAAAAAGGTTTCATTTTTTCATTTTTGACATACACGGCATTCGATATTATGTTTAACTCCCAAAAATACGACAGCATATAGTTATTCACATCAAATACACAAGGTTACGAATCCTTCAGCTAAATATCCTTAGAAAAATACAAATACAAATACAAATATTGACGACTAGCTACAGGCTCAAGCCCAACAAGGCTGGTTCTTGGTTTATGAATTCCCACTGACTATCCAATTGTATCTTAAATTCGTACACTCCCTTTGAATTTACTATATTATCTGGTAACGCGTTTCAACTATCTATTACCCTATTAAAGTAGTAATTTTTCCTTAAATCCCGATTAAAATGTGTCTTATTCAATTTATACTCACGGCCCCTTGTTCTGTTATCCCTATTGAAATTTAAGCCCTCTGTGTCCCCTTGTTTTACAAACTTGAAAAGCTGGATCAAATCCCCCCTCCTTCTTCTTTCCAGTGTATACATGTTTAGCTTACTTAAACGTTCATTATAGTCGAAAATTGCTAGCCCCTTTATTATTTTTGTAGCTCTGTGCTGAACCCTTAAAATTAATTCTATGTCCTTTCTCATATATGGAGCCCAGAATTGTACAGCATATTCTAGATGTGGTCTTACTAAACTCTTATATAACGGCAAGATTATATTCTTATCCCTTGAAGTTACAGTCCTTGTAGGGCTACAAATTAGAACTTTTTTATTCACAGATAAAAATATTAGAAATTTAACCCTCTTAGGGGTTTATACGCATTTACACTACCCTAGAATAATGGACCGGTCGCCAGCGGATTTGCATAAAATCCGACTACGTGTTTGGGGGCATTTTTCATGGTATGGCCTGGGATCTTTGCATGTTGTTCCTGGTCAATTGAACACCTACTCCAACATGAACATTCTGGAAATCAGGTTCCTCCTACGCTCTGGCAATATTATGGAATGGACGAATGTTACTTCCTGGACGACAACGCTTCATGTCATGTTGCAGCCTTTGTCAAGAAGTGGTATCAAAATATGGATGCAAAACGTCTTCCCTGGCATGTTCAGAGTCTCGACCTAAACCCCATAGAACATTTGTGGGACGAGTTAGAGCGACGCTGACGGACCAGAGAACCCCGTCCGAAATCTACAGCTGAGCTGGCGACATTCTTGCTGCAGGAATGGACACAAATTCACATAGCTGTGCATCAAAACGTGTTGAAAGTATACCCAGAAGGGTTGGTAGTGTAATTGCAGTACGTGGGGACCACCCCCTATTAAAGAATGCATTCTTTCCCTTATAAAATCACATTGCTGTACTGTCCATTATTGTAGGGCAGTGTATCTGTTCTGCAATTTGCAGTTTTTCCCTGCCAGTATTGGAAGGTGTTGTACCAGAGGTACAATTTTTTTTTTTTGTAATTTTTTCTATCGAAGTTAGAGGGGTTTTCTCTACTCATGGTGAATTAGAGGTATTTGGGTACTTATTTTTTATTTTAGCGGTGACTATTATCGTTTTTATCAATATGCAAAATGGAAAATTGTTCACCTCTTCCACTGTCCCTTCGTATTACACCCCTTCCATACCTAGCGATAGGGGATGCTGTACCTAAGTACAAGATCAGAAAGTGGAAGAAAAAAAACTTTTAGGCAATTTTTCAACTCGAACTTTTATTGAACAGTGTTATTGAACAATCAAGAAAAATTTTACTCTCCAAAACTTGATATTATTTCCAAAAATGTCAAAATATTAAGTACTTATGCAAAAATACTATCAAAAAGGCTTAGATTTTACTTAAAAGCTTCAGACTTAAATTTTACTATAAAATCACACCTCAGTGAAATTTTTTTATGGTCGCAATCATGTCAGACTTCTTTATTAACAATAAATCGCTACGAAAGAACTAGTATTTTTTTAACCTGCCACTTTTGAGTGCATCAAAAATTGTGAAAAACCTCACACAAGCAACTTATCCTATTACAAAACTGGTAAAAAAAACCCAGGAAACTGAAATTTTTTTTATCATTTGTGACTGTTTTTCAAATTGCTGTGGGGGCTGGAAATTTGCAAACTATGTCGATTTCTTCAATCTCGTACTCAACTCAACACTACTGAAGTCAATACAATTAGGTTTTCCATCCATTGCGGACATCTTTAAGAAGTAGCGGATATTATATGAAATTAAGTCAATCGTACATGTCATTACTGCCACAAAATGGAACAGATATTTTTCCTCTGACAGTTGTAACAGTGAAATCACCAACAGTTAAATCAGTTGCATCCAACAATATTTTTTCTTGCTCCTCCTCAAACTGTACATCAATGATATGTTGTAGATAGGTGTCAGAATTTTCACATGCCGAATCAAGCTGCAGTTCTGGATTATCTTCTTCCTCCGATGAAATGTCAAACAATTGCATTTTTACAATTTTTTACATAAGCACATACTAAATCATTTTACCTAGGAATTATACTACATTTTGAAAATGTCAAAATAACTTGAAAATAGATCATTGACGACCCGCTGTTGTAATTAGGGACAGCAGCGTATTTTGTCCCTATATACGACAGTCAAATATGTCCCTTGGTACAATAGATGGCCATTTTGAATTCGATCGCCAATATGGCAGTGTTGAAGTTGGATGACCAATCCAAAAAAATGTGAATAAATTCTTGAAAAGTAGTATAATTTATTGCTAAACCGAGTGTATTTGTAAAGTACACTGAAGAATGTTGAAAAAAATCGAGGAAAATTACTTCAAAATCTTACTTTAGGTAGGCCAAAATAGAAAAATGCAAAATACGACTCATCTGTTGAAGTCAAACAACTCAAACAACATGAGTGACTTACGGCATCCTAGCCCAGTGTTACCAATCTGTTCAAACACAAAATTATTTTCTATTCTATTATTTACAGCGACTGTCCTTAGTTATGACTTCCTTAGGTACACCACTCTACCCTACTTCCAAACAAATTTTGACCCTATTGAACAAAAGATTGTATTGAAGGATTTATGGCGCAAAACAGATATGTTTTGACTAGGCAAGAGACATGTTTTGACTAGCTGCGCAAGAGATACAAAACATACAATATCAAGTAATAAGCGCACACAATGAAAGGTTTTACTGACAAAGAAGAGAGAACTACACCCAAAAAGGAATGCACCTACAGAAATCGAACCTGTACCTTCTTCAACTCGAAGGTTGCTAGCGCAGAAGGCATACCCACTGAGCCACAACAACCTCCTATTGACCAATAGAATCCTTCCAAAGATTCTTTCAATCAATCGATGTGGTTATTTAACCATCATGAATTCTGTGTGGGAAAAGCAATACTACCACTTTACTACATTAATCGGAAATCATGCTACGCTTAGTTGGATAAAAGAAAAATAAATGCTTTTATTTGATATGATGGCTCTAAATCTCCAAGAGATACGTAAAAATAAATCAATTACTCAAATAGAAACTGGATTCCTTATTGAAAATGTTCGTTGCTGACATTGAATGCCTGTCTCTTATAATTCAGAAACAATTCTGATGAAATTAAAGCAAGTGAAACCGAAGCTCTGACAAAAAATTTGGTTGTTGGAAAAAATTCGAAATATTGTTATCCAAATGGCGTGTATATACTACAGTAAAGTATACCATATTTTCGTTAAAAACATGTAAATTGTTTGCTCATTTGTTCAATGGGTTCAGAGATATAACTTTAACAACACATAACTTCTAAATAATACGTAAGAGATATATCTTAATAATACGTAAGAGATATAACTTTAACAATACGTAACTTCTAAATAATACATAAGAGATATATCTTAATAATACGTAAGAGATATAACTTTATTAATACGTAAAAATGAATTAATTGTTCAACAAGAAACTTTATTCATTATAGAAAATGTTTGTTGTTTACATTGAATGTCCTATCTCTCTTATAATTCAGAAACAGTTTTGATAAAAGTAAAGCAAATGAAACGGAATCTCTTTGGCAAAAGCTTTGGTTTGTTGGAAAAAAATTCGAAATATTAAGTTATCGAAATGGTTTGTGTCTACTACAGTAAAGTATACCATATTTTCGATAAAAACATGTAAATTGTTTGCTTATTTGTTCAATGGGTTCAAAGATATAACTCCAATAATACGTAACTTCTTAATAATACGTAAGAGATATAACTTCAATAATACATAACTTCTTAATAATACGTAAGAGATATAACTTCAATAATACATAAAAATGAATCATTCGCTCAACTAGAAACTGGATTCTTTATAAAAAAATGTTTGTTGCTTACATTGAATGTCTGTCTCTTATAATTCAGAAACAATTTTGATAAAAGTAAAGCAAGTGAAACGGAAGCTCTCTGACAAAAGCTTTGGTTGCTTAGAAAAAAATTCGAAATATTAAGTTATCGAAATAGGAGAGGTACTGTTAGCCCTACTTTTATGTGGTTAGCAAGGACAAACTCAACAAAAAAGTTAATAGTACGAATAGTTAGTTATTCACTAATGTCTCTGACAAACCAAAATACGGGGGGGGGGGATTTCTCTCAATGTTGAGTTCACCTTTCGTATCCGCAACACCTCATTTGTTTAATGGGTTCACAGATATAACTTCCCGAATTGTTCTCAAATTTCGTAAAGCCCAGTTATCCTGAACATAGACATTATTTACGCGAAGAAAAGCTCCATGTGCGAAAAACACACGCAAAAGGAAGGAAGAAAAGTCATCAGTTTATGGACCACGCTATCAGACCTTTTCTCTCTTGAAGCAGAGTTGGCGTTTACGCTAAAAGCCCAAAAGTGCAATTCCGGTATTCCGAGATAATGATATTTGTTCTTCTACATCACCAGCGTTGTCTCTACTTACGCGGCAGCATGATATCTTTAGCTGGATACGAAATTTTTACTATTTCCACAAAAACACATGTATGGGCAAAAAATATAAAGAATTGGGCTTTTTCTTTACGTACCGAATATTTTTCTTAGGCCTAAACCATCCGTTTTATTCGTTTTTTAATGTTAAAAACCTTCTAAATGCACGCATTTATTTACGGCAGTACATATATTCATCACAGTGTTTAGAAAACACGAACATCGTACTCCCGAGACACCTAAGCAATCTTATACCGCTTTCATCCCACTACCGTTTTCCTCTTTTTATCCCTTTCAAAATATTTCATTCTTAACGTTCACAACACTACTTCGTGACTACCATGTGACGTGTCTGTCACATGGTAGTCAAATATGGACCTTGCACCATGCTCCATGCAAAACCAATCGTTCGGAAAATCAAGTATTTTTCTGAGAAACTACAGAATAAGCAAGTATTTTTCTGAAAGATTACAGAAAACTCAAGTATTTTTCGGGGAGACAAAAGGAAAATCAAGTTTTTTTCTGAGAGACTACAGAATAATCAGGTATTTTTCTGGGAGACAACAGGAAAATCAAGTATTTTTCTGGGAAACTACAGAATAATCAAGTATTTTTCTGGGAGACGACAGGAAAATCAAGTATTTTTCTGAGAGACTAAAGAATAATCAGGTATTTTTCTGATAGACTACAGAAAAATTGCCCAAAGTATATGCATAAAACTGGTCCTAAAACCTTTTTCTTCTCTCTTTAAAAGTGAATATTTTCAGATTCATTAAAAAATTTTTTAAGGTTTTTCGGGGTTTCATTTGCACATTTGTAAATCAATAAATTTTGTCTTTGATATGTCCTTACGAGATATCAAGAATCGTTACGCTTGGAGCAAAAAAAAAGTTTCAACGGAATTTGTTTTAAAAACTCAATACATATCACTTTGCTTTCAATTTTACAGTAAAATTTAATTACAAAGTTTAGATTTAATAGCTGTGTGATAGATTTAATAATGTTTTTTTTCATGCAATCGGTAAAAGTTAATGTGTTATAATGTTTAATGTTTTCAAAAATTTCTTTAAATGATCTAAACGAACTAAATACTCAATTTTAAGTGGAATTGGATTGCACTGTTTTCAATTACAGTGAACCAATTAATCGTGACTCGAAAATTTCCAGTATGCAAGAAGAAATATGAACAAAAATAAAGGATAATACTGAATTTTTGTATCAAGCAAAGTCACCTGATCTTAATCCTATACAGCATACCTGTGATGCTCTCGGACATAGCATTATAGAGCACATGGCACCAAGGACCCCAGAAGAGCAAATACATTTCTCTAGTATGCGAATGGGACTCCTTACCATTGGAACTCTTGAATAATCTTGTGAAAAGCATGTCTTCATGTTGTGAGACCTGCATTAAGGTCAAAAGATAGTACATTCCTAATTGGGTTGCTTTTAGCATAACAAAAAAATGTTTTTAATGTTTCTAAGCACTTTTTTCATATATTTTGTTCCTAGTGGCATCACGAGGCATGTGACAAATTTTTTTATTTGAGTTACTTGGCATGGGGTTGATCTCGAATTTCCCTTTCTTAATTTTTGGACATGTGTCAAAACAGTCATCGAAGCTATTTCCCTTTTAAACAGGTATAAACGTATTCGCTAACTTTTCAAATTAATATGTTTTTAGCTATTTTTTAATGGTGGAAATAATCCTGTTTGAAATATCATCTATAATAATAAAACAGGGGATCGAATAATTTTTCTTAAATCCTTTGGGAGGGAAGAAATTATAAAGAAGCATGATTGATGACTTTAATATTCCACGAAATGGATTTAATGTGTTTAAGTGTCCAAAATAATAAAATTTTCATCATAAATTATGATATTTATGAGAAAACGTAAAGGGGAATGGTATTATCGCTTCCGTTTTGGTCCTTGATCTATTCGTCTTCCATTTTTTCAAAGACCATCTGAGATATCGATGCATTCTTCACTTCGTGAAAGAATTAAGAAAAATTTTGATTTGAAACGATAGTCTTTATATTTGAATTTTAAAATGATTAAAAACAAATGCAAATTTCAATAATATTTCAGGAAACTGCTTATCTGTATGAATAATCCATAACAAATACAAAGTTTTTGATTTTTTGTGAGAAGCTTTTACTCCTGATCTGGAGATATATTTTGTACCGAATTTTTCTAACTTTTATATATATTCATAAAATTTGACTCTCAATCGAATTATCCTAAGAAACATTAGTACAAAGCTATAAGGGGAATTACAAAATAATTTTCAGATATTCTTGTTTAAATTTTTTTAATTGTGTGAAAGATTAAAAAGTTTTTGAACAATAACGGATGACAGAAATGTGTTTCGTTGGCATGGTTAGATTTTAAAGTTCTGAATTAATGGAAGATACACAACTTATTATGTGTCTGAAGTTTAACGAAGTTACAATAGTAGTTATGATTAGTAATGAATTCAAAACTAAGTTGCATTAAATTTATCGTACAACAAATATCAGAAAGTAGTTCACATATCTGTGGGCTTTTTTCCTTAACCTCTTGGGTATATTTGACGACTGAGACTCGTCATGCACTTGTTTTGGCCTAAGTTACGGATGACGAATCTAATTTGTCATTCAAACTAGGACAAAATGAAACATGTACATTCTTGTTCATGGCAAGAGTGATTGGTGTTACGAGAATCTCCTTGAATCCAATTATTTAGTCGTTCTCTACAAAAATACACTTTATTTAAAGGGGTCCGGGACACATCGAGAAAAATTTTTTATTAATTAATTTGGAATTTCGAATTTTTTTGCATTGATTACCCATCTAACTAATAAACAAAAGCACAACACAAAATTTTTCCAAAAGTTAAAAAAAAATTTTAATTAAAATTTTTTGAAAAAAAGAAGGGTCCTTTTAAATTGCTAAAACTCAAAATATTCTTGATTAATTTTCAAAATTCTAGCAGTAAATTATTCACAAATTTATAAACTTTCATTTTGATTCAGCAATTTAAAAAATATTAATTTAATAAAAAATAAAAAATATTTGAATGAAAATCTTTAAAAATTTTAAGGTACTTTTTTTTAAAAAAAAGACATATTTTTAAAAGTAAATATTTTTTTAAAATTTGCTGAATCGAAATTAAAGTATATTGTTTGAAAAAGATATATTCCAAATTTCAACCCTTAAACTTTATCGGTTTTCGACTTATAGCAATTTGAATACAGGAAATCTTGAAAAAGTGTATCATGGAGAAAAACGCATTTAAAGTTTTAAAGACAGATCTTGTTGCCATGACAACAACTGTCAAGAGTGTTAGATTTTCAAAACAACGCACCACAAAAAAATATTATATCTCTAATTCTAATTAAGATAGAAACATGATTTAGACGTCATTTTAAGCAGAAAAACACAGAGAATTTCTTAAAATAATAAAAAAAAATTTCGAAAATTTGATGATTTTTGTGTTCCGGACCCCTTTAATCTGACTTCATTCATGGAAATACTGACAATGCTGCGTTATCAGACATTCTATTTTGGAATGAACGCGAGATAAGAAGCTGTGTGATCTCTCTCATATTGTTGCCATTCTTATCAAAGAAATTATATGAAAATATAACAATAACTAGTATACAAACGATAATGCGTAAATATAGCAGTAATTAGTGTGAAAACGATAATCCGAACTACTTTTTAACATCTGGTATCAGTTGTAAGAGGACGTTGGGTACAAATAAATCTCTACCCAAAGGGTTAAGGTTTAACTCAAGAATATAACTAGGATATTGGACCCTTGTGGCATAAAACACAATATCCAATACAATATATACCGGGAGATTACTTTCGTGAGATATTATATCAAAATTGGATGAATGGTTCCAACATCGAAGCTCAAATTTGTTAGCTTCCTTATTTCTAACACGTCTTAAAAGCTCTTGCAAACCGAATTTTAATGAGTCTTGATTGCTCTTACAAAACCAGCGAATATACGACAGTAATCACTTTTTAGAGGTATGGTTGGTTGATTGGGTTTTTGCTTGGCCAAATTGCGCCAAACAACGTCAAGTAATTGAACATTCATGCACAAGGAAAGCTTTACCGACAGAGGTCAGAGAAATGTACATAGGAAGGAATCGATCTTAACAGTTATGCGGATTACAACTCTCAGGTTGTTAGAGCAGTGGGTAAACACACAGAGCCACGGAGATCTCTATTTGAGGTATGAATGGGTCCTTAATGGAAAAGAAACGCAATTTTATTGAAACTTCAATTTTATCGGAGGAAAACGAACTCGAAAATAGAAACTCAAAATGTATGCAATGTCTTAACTTAAAAGTGGAATATCTTTCTTTCCCGTTTATTGAAGGTTTTTACGTAATCAATAACTACTTTCGTGAAGGTTAACTTTTCAAAGCTATTCCTTTGTACTCCGCTTTTCATCTTTTGAAGACCAGATTATGTTACAACAAAAAGGTCTCCTCCTCCTTAAAAAGAAGTGTTTTATTATTCTCAAGAAAAAACTAAACTCCCTCTATTAGTAAAACATAACTGAATGTCAAGCGGCCGATAAATTTGTCACCTTTACACAAAACGCGACGTCTCTAAAGAGTCAACAAAACACCCACGACGTACGCCCCCGTGCAAGTAGTACATTATTCCTCCTCGGACGGCAACCGAAGAAAGTGTCGAAGAGTCGGAATTGAACACTCCCCTCCTTTTTCCAGCAGACGGTTGCCAGTGGCAACTTACATTTAATTGGTAAATTACATAAAACCCTCGACGCATGTTCGAGCTTTTCCGGGTGAGGTCATAGACATCGGTTCCGATTCGGTAAATTTACTCAAGCACTCGGCTCTGCTGTGAGTTTGTCTTCCGGAGACTCTAATGAAACGAGAGTTCCCTTACGGGGGAAAATCGATTGTGCAAAGACCCTTTCTCTGCCTACGAATTTCTTATTTTGGGACTGCGCTTGACAATATTTCGCTGGAGGACGGTGGCAGGGACCTCCTGTTGCGTTCTCAGCATGAAATTATGGACGCCGATTGTTGGATGCGAGGTAATTGAGTGGATTACTCCTAAAGTAAATCTAATGGAATGGTCAGGAGGTTATCGGAAAAATTAAGTTTGGAGAACAGATCACTGAGTTTACTCTCTGAACATCAATAGATTGCTGAGAAGTTGCTTTTCCCTCACAACACGCATGACTAAAAAACCGCATCTATTGTTTGAAAAAACTCCAATGAATTTTTTTTCAAATCTATATATATAATACTCTTACGTGGCACGCAAAAAAGACGTTATTTGTTATCGCGTTTTGGCAACATTGTACGATTGTTTGTTTATCTTGAAGCCTCGCGCTTCAATTAAATTTATAGCGTTATCAAATGAAATTTCATTGAAAAAAAATGAATTTCAGTCGAGATGTTGCAGTTAATAATAGAAATCAAAGAAAACGTAGGATCTTTTCAGGGCTATTTAAGAAAAAGGTCCTTTTCAGGGCCAACAATTATAGTTCAACAAGACGCTTGCACTACAACTTTCGACAACAAACTCAATGAAAAAGCGTTTGTGGCTCAGGGGTACGCAAATGTACACACAAACAACATGCCGGGTATTCAATTTCTAACTCAGCGCTCACATTTCGAGTCAAAATTTGCTCAAAGTTTTCATTTGAATTCTGATTCCCGAGGTACTGTATATATCTTTTCTGAAAAACAACAAAAAATTTAGATTTGAAAAATATTTTTTTGGAATATCATATTTTGTAAACAATCCTTTCTGCTAGGACACATGTCTTCATTGATGCGAGCGAAGCGAGCATAGGTTCGCGCATAGAACCAATGAGGATTCCGGAGCAATCCTCTGGGGGTTGGCGAGTGGTAGCGAGCAGGGGGCGGGCCCCCTAGTTTTAAAAAAATTTCCCCTTTGGACCTTTTATTACAATAGATTACTTTGGTAATTTTTAATTAACGTCGTACTAAACAACACAACAGGCTATTTACGACGGTCCTACTAGCTAACTAATACCAATACACACTCCCGTGAATAGTGAGACACTGTACCAGTTTAAATAAGTGTGGTTGGATGAGTAGAGTATGCCACCGAGGCGACATGTCTACCCAGAATGTTAGAGCACATTACATATAAACATCACATTACATCTAGACAATATTTACATTAAATCATTATACTATGTTACATTATAAATAGATATATGCATCATGCAAGGTGAGAAACAAGTTCGTTTTTCATAGGATAATCAAGTCCTGATGATTTTCAATGAATCTCGCCATGTTAATAATTTTAACCCTCGAGCCCTTGTTGCATGTAATGTTCCTGATCCATGTAATTTTAAGGTTGTCTGTCAGGTGGTCTCATATGCCATGAGGCTGTAAGGGGGAAAACTGTGATGTAATATAGAGGTGTGCCAATTTCACCACAGGAGCAGTTTTCGGACTAGATTTTCTTAAACCTCGTTAGGTAGGATGGGAATGGGCCGTGCTCTGTGAAGAAGAATGTATCTTCCCTGGTCCAACTTGCTGATTTTAGTGACCCTTTTGGTGACACATCGTGCACCGTCCTGCCTGTTTGGGATCAATCCCCTAAGGGAAAGATCCGAGGACAAAACCACGTAATTTTGAGCCGCGGTCAGATGACGAAGCAAAACCTGAGCTGCCACCTCGTTCTCCAAACTTCCACACAAACCCAACGTGAGGACTTTGGGCCATGGTAGATTAAAGATGCACCAACCGCCACTACACCATACGATTGCAGATATCCATGAATTGACCCGGATTCGAACCAGGAACCTTCCAATCTAGAGGTTAGCACCTTAACCACCAGACCGGTTGGTCGTCATAGATTCTTTAATATTTATTCTACCGTTCAATTACTTGTAATAGAATTCTTTGGAAGGTTTCTATTACGCCCTTCCTTAGAATAGAATCCTTTGGAAGGATTATATTAGTACTTTACGTCGAACAGAATTTTTTGGAATGATTCTACTGGTCCTCTATTTTCAATAGAATCTTCTGAAAAGATTCGTTTGGTGAAGAAAGTCCGAGTGTTAGAGAGGGAAGACTGTAGTTTGCAAGATGAAAATATGTGGGTGAGTTTATCGAGACCGGCGCAACACTCCTGGACAACTCGTTCTTGGTGTTTCGATTTTTTTTTGTTATAGAGTATATGTACAGTACATTGTCAACAAAATGTAGTGCACGAATACCAAATAGATGATTATATCTGCTTCAAAACCAAAAGCATATCGCCGATTCTTCTGCATAGATAACAAGCTCTGGCTACTTTCCAATGCTTCTTTTGTAGAAGTGGAAGGGCAACGTTGCAACACCATCTCTGCTTATTTTTAATGATGAATTCAGACATTAGGACGATCGTTTGTTATCTCCGCGTTTTCTAAAACCGCATTTGAATGTAGAAAAGGCTGTCTCGAACAACAGTAAAACGTTTAACAGGTGTTAGATTATCTGTGCACAGGAAAGCTAAAAATGTGTTTTTCACGACCATTTGATAAAATGTTGATTTTGTAAAAAAATATAAATAGTATATATATATATACCCATTAAATTGATAAGACATGAAGACATATAAAAGAAGGAGGGGGGGCTGTCGTAGAAAACAAAATAAAATTTGGCACAAGACTATAGGACAAAAATTCTTATTAATGCAACCTGTTATGTTTTATAATCAATGCTCTTAAATATTTTAAATACCAATAGTTAGAAAAAAATAATACGTTTTTATTTCATTTTCAAAGTTCAATTTTTAATCCAGCTTAGTTTGATTCTAATTTTTTTTAATTTAAGCTTGGAACTGCTTATTACAAACAATATTTTTGGATTAAAAATATAATTTTCATCGTGTATACTTCCTGATAATTTAATTAAAATCTTTAGATTTTTAAAATCTAGCAGTAAATTATTATACTGTATACAGTAAGAAGATTTTTGAAAAAAATCAAGTTAGCAGTTGACATATACATGACATTTTAGCCTGTAGTATATTACCACTACCGATGTATCAGATAATGCGAAAAGCAATTTTAAAGTTATCATTTCATTTTAACCTACTTATCGTCAACTTTAAACTTTCATAAAAATAATAATTCAATTGCTACTTTAAAAGAAGGAAGCGATCATACGAAAAATAACACATTACAGACATCGTAAGTTATCTGTTTGCCTTAATAGCTACTCAATAATGTTATATGCTCTCAGAAATAAGCAGTTTTATGAGTGAAATTCAAAACATGTCTAAACCATAAAACTGATTATCTCTGTTACAGACAAATTATTACAATAAAAATTTAATTTCAAAAACTCCAGAATGTATAACTATATTACCACGGATTGAATTAAAATACATTGTTCTCTAAAATTCTAGTTGCAAATATTATTGCATAAACTACCTAGTTTTCCAAACAATATTGTAAGCTCGAAAATCCACCCAATCGAAGACCATCATGTATAAGGGGGTTAGTGCACGTTAAATCTGTCATGATCTAAAATGTAATCACTTTGACGTGGTGTGGAAGTTTCGGAGTGTCCAACTCGTCATTTGATCAAAGTTCAAAATGGCGAGGTGCTGTCCGTGGATCAGTTCCTTTGGGATTAATACCGGACCTCTTCCAATATCCCGTAGAGTTGCTTCAATGTTACGTTAGTTCAAAGACCCAATTCTGAACAAAATTGAGCTAATGGTTAACATATGCATGAAAATTGAAAGTGAATTACCATACCGCCACAGATGCACAGCTTCGTCAAGTAATTTTAAACTTATCATTCCTCTTATTAGCAACCTTTTAACTTCTGTAAAGTATATAAAGCACAACTCAGTTTCTAGTTTAAAGTAACGTACAAGGCGATTTTTTTAAAGCTGACACTATTAAGAGCCACCTGTAGCTCGATCTAACAACCGAAATGTCAACAAACTCGAAATGAAGACAAATGGTGACATGGGACGTAGGATTCTGTAAAAAAAGAATTAGTTCCAAAAATCGCCGATAGTGGTATTTATGGCGCTGTTATAGCTTACTAAACCGATAATATTAGCATAAAAAACGGGTATCAAAGCAAAATTCAAATGTATGCTTTCGTACGCGACAATTGTACCAGTAATTTGGGCTATAAAAACATGTAGACAACACCGAAAAATATTCTCAGCTGAAGTGAGCCATCTCAATGAATATGCGACTCACATTACCAGAACGCGCATAACTGGTGAAGCTGTATTAATTTAAGCATTGCAATGTATACACAGCTCTTCTTAGTTTAGAACATTAGTTTGTACAGCGCCATAAATACCCCTATCGGCGATTTTTGGAACTGATTCTTTTTTTCTCACGGAATCCTACTTTCCATGTTATGATTAGTCTCCATACCGAGTTTGGTGCTATTTAGGTTGTTAGATCGAGCTACAGGTGGCTCTGAATACTGTCAGTTTAAAAAAAAAATCATCTTGTATTTATTACACCATAGTGTATCTTGCATACCATATCTTGCATATCTCATATTACACATTTTATTAACTATTCGAAAAATCGAAGTGTATCATAAAAAAGAAATCAAAACTTCAAATCGAGTAATCAAAATCACGGTTTACTTTTTAATGAACACTCGTGACGATTTTATTCCCAACGAATTTTCGTTCTCATCCTGAGGGGAAATGCAACGACCCACTTTCAAAGACACCCTCATTAGAGCGATGTTTGCTAAAGAAAAGTGGCATCGACTTCTCTCCTGTCTAATTATGTACGCTTCTTCTTTCTTTTAAGTATAAATATATGCATATCCCAAATTTTGCGAAAGTTTTTAGATTAAGTAACAGCTTGTTGGGGGTTGAGCGATCGGGTCATTCACCTCTTTCGATTTGAGTTTAAGACGGGTTTATTGAGAGGGGATGTTTCGTTTTGTTGGAAAAGTTGTGATTGTGTTTCAAATTGCATTTTGGAATCGAGTCCTCTTGTTACATCACAGACTCGACTTATTAATTGCAATATGTTTTAAAGTATAATAGTTTTGTAGTGTATGAGGACTCGAATTGATATCGGTTGATAGTAGGCCATCGACTGTCTGTTTAGTCATTATCTTATCTAATAAAATTATGCATCTAAAATTTCTTTGTATTTTCATAGGATCAAAAGTGTTAAAGCGTATTTTACTTCTTAATTCATAATTTCGTCATATCTTAACCTTTTGACTTTCTTTACCGATAAAATGTTTCCTAGAATACCATTGATCAAAGCCGACAAACCGGACTGGTGGTTAAGGTGTTAGCCTCTAGATCGGAGGGTTCCTGGTTCGAATCCGGGTCAGTGCATGGAAGTTTGTATGCGTATGGTGTAGAGGTGGCTTATGTAACTTAAATCTATCGTGGCCGAAATTCCTCGGGTTGGTGTGTAAGTTTGGAGAGTTGGGTGCCAGTTCAGGTGTTTGCCTCGTCATCTGACCGTGGATCAAAAGGACGAGGTGTTGTCCTCGGATCTTTCCTTTTGTGGATGAATCCTAAAAACGTCGCCGATAGCCCATTGTGTTGCTCCAGTGTGATGTTAATTCAACAACCTACCTACTTACCTACCATTTGGAATTGTTCAAGAATGAGCTATGTAAGAAATTCTGTCTTTATTTTAAATATGCATTGGAATGAGTTGTTTTATTTGAATTGCATAATCTGAGAGTCGTTCACGTGGATTGAATCAGTGAAAGATTAGTTTGAGCAATCGTTTGGAAAGAGACAAAGTGAAGCGCTTAGTTGTGTGCTTGACTCTCGCATGTGTCTAGTTTGGACCGATTGCTCACAGTTTCTTCGAGTCATTCATCGAATTCAAAACCTCCAGTATGTGCCTTGGAAATGATAAACACGTTTCGATTAGTTCTTATCAGGTTCATTTTAGTGACGTCTTCCTAAAGTTTGAAACAACGTTATGTCCTTTCATAGCCCTTAACAGTTTTATTCATCAGAATATATAAAATCCATCACAAAAAAATTCCTTTCGCAGACTTCTTTAAACGCTATTAACTTCTAAAAGCAGACCCTTTGAAAAAATGTTTCAAAGCGCTTTCATTATTTTGTGCTAATCTAGATAAAGACATTGTAAAGGTCAACGCACTATCAGTTTGCAAGGATAACTCCCGTCAAAAGCATGCGTTAAATCTTATCTGTGGCCAGACTAACTGTTTTACAACATCGAGAATTAACGTTGTTTTGGAAGAAAATAACACCCCTAGTTTGATTTTTTTATCGTTGATATTAGAATGTTATTGTAGTTACCCGTTTATGTTTTAATTACATGCAGTGTAAGAGTATTTATTGAATAATAAACCGCACATACAGAATCCCTTTCTGCACATTCTCGAGAATAGCGAAATAATTCGAAATGGAAAAATGTCCTCTTTTAAGTAACAGGGAATTTTACTAAACTCGAACAAACCATGAAAATCAAAATCAAGAAAGAGAGAGAGAGAGAGAGAGAGAGAGGGGGGGGTTACTCATTTTTATAAAGCATTCAAATGTCCCATTTACTTTTGTGTAAACAAATTCAAATGTCTTAGCTTCTCAATACTTGTGTGTTGCATATTTTCTATCATAGATATTTTTCTTGCAACGTCATCATTACGATACAGAAAAATCCGGATTCACCTTCATGCAAATATGCAAATTAGGCGGAGATAAGTTTTATCTGTTTTTAGAAATATATCCACAATGAGTGCACGGATTCAGAATAAATTTATATCCGAGGATTAAGGCCCGGTACATATATATACGGCCGTGGGGAACTGCGGTTATATATATATATATATATATATATATATATATATATATATATATATCTTAATTTTCACTTAAATTATCAGGACATTTTTTTATGAAGGTAGATTTATTTGAATCATCACATGCTTTTTAGAAAGGGAAACTTCTTGAGGTTTATACGTGAACATTCACCTCTGGAATAGTTCTGCACATAAATTCCAAAACAAAACGGAGTACTTGCACAGATTACTTGGCACGGAATGTCTATAAATGGAATTCCGTTCTCGCAGCTGGTCTGTTCGGGGGCGATGAGTAGGAAAGAGGCCTTTTATCTCCTATGCGATATTGGATTACATGTGCTTACGTGCCTAAACACGCCCCTTTCCGCTTGAGCCCCGTTCGCGACAGCAGTTGGCTCAAACGTCGCTCTCATCGCCCCACTGATCTACTGACATTGTACGGCTGCTGGAACGATGAATTGGCTCGAATCTTTCGCAACATGTCAACGAAATACGCACGTTGATCATCTTAGGCCCGGTGCACACATCCGATTTTTCAACGTGGGGCACCGAAGCCCAACTATGCACACATAACCGTGAAATGACGCAAGTACTCATTTCGCGGCATTTGCGGTGAATATTCTATCGAAGAAAACGTGTTTATTTCGCTTACTTGGTGTAAAAAAAGTATATTTTGAAACAAAATAGACGTTACTGGATACAACCATTTATTAATTATTATTTCTTTTCCATTTGTTTATGAAAACAAGGTACTTCAGACCGGAGAAGCGTGTGCGGCGCCGTGGGGAACTGCGGTACAAATTGCACGCAAGTTGGACGTGCGTCGCCGCAGCGGCGCCAGAGGCATGTGTGCACTACTCCATTGGATCTCATGTATATCACACCGCACTTGCTTTGCGGCAGCGGCGCCGCACGTTGAAAAACCGGATGTGTGCACCGGGCCTTAACGAATAGGCTGTAGGTTTGAATTCCGGTCTGGGAAGGGATTTTCGTAATGACAATACATGGTTTTTTATGTATTACCACCATTTTGTGTGTTGGAATAACTTTAAAAAAAAACCCTTTCATTAAAAGTTTTGCAAATATTGTTTACTCAATAAATGAAATTATTTCTAGAATATGACATGAATCAAATAAGTGACTCTGATCGCGCTGCAGCCGACCAACCGGTTTGGTGGTTAAGTTGTTAGTCTCTAGATTGGAAGGTTCCTGGTTCGAATCCGGATCAGTGCATAGATGTTTCTAAGCGTATGGTGTAGAGGCGGCTGGTGCACCTTAAATCTTTCGTGGCCGAAAGACCACATGTTGGGTTGGTGTGGAAGTTTGGAGAGTGCAGTGCCAGCTCTGATCGTGTTTCAAAATTAAGTTGTGTTGTCCTCGGGTCTTTCCCGTTGTGTTGCTCTAGTATAATGTTAATTAAAAAATTACCAATTACTGATCGCGCTGCAAATAAGAGTTTTTCGAATCTTTTCGATACCTCAGTTCCAAAGAGTAACACGCCGAAAATTTAGCGATTTGAGTTAAGTGTACGAAACGATTAGTTACCAGTTCCGAAGATGGTAATGGTAATTTTAGTTAACGTCGTAGTAGAGTAACACAACGGGCTATTGACGACGGTCCGGGATCAGTCCCTTAACCAGTTCCGAAGAGAAACAATTCGATATTTAAATGCTATGAAGTTGTTACTCCAAAAATGTTTGATGTAAAGGTTGGTTGGTCTATTTAGGTTTTTAGGCGCAAGGTCCTAAAACTCAAATATAAAGGAAAATGTGGTCCAAAGAGCCTGTAGCGGCCAGGGGTGGTCGTTTGTCTGAAGTCATGTTCCATAAATTGTCTTTTATTGAGTCAACAAAATGTAAAAACGTGTATAAAAATGTTTTATTTTGAAGTTATTTTAAAAGCAATTAATTATTTTACCAAAAAAACACCATGCATATCACTTATGGATTGTAACAGTGGCCCAACTCAAATTACATTGTGAGGTAAAATGGCCTTAAAGTTTTCATTACTAAAAAATACACTGTCTGAAACTTAATACTTCACCTATCTAGCTGTCCAGTATTGAGTTAAGAGATTTATCTGTTTACTGCTGGCACATTGAGACATGTACCAACTCCAAAAATCATTTTTTTTTAATTATGCCACTGTTGTCCATGAGAAATATTATTATCGTAAAGAAATTTCTTCAAAAATGTAAAATTTAACCCTTTATGTGAGCTGCGGTAACGGATTGTTGAGTGCGTGTACAAATATTCTGATTGCTTGATCTCAGATTTTCGTTGCTCCATTTTAATATTCGTTGTAGATTAAATTAGTATTTTCATCGTCACGAAATTTCCTAGTAGTTTACGATTCCTCTATCACTCGAAGTGTTTACGACGATATATCTCGTCCATCAAGATCTAGTCAGTTTTGATAATGACGAGATATCTCGTCGAGACCAGGAAGGTTAACCCAACAGCTCTAATAATGACTAAATTGAGACATGGATTGGTTGAAAGAATTTCAAAGAAATGGGATATTGGTCAAGAAGTCTTAATATACTCAAATTATGAAGTCATACAGGGAAACCTGCAGGATAGAATAATACGAGGATGACCCTCAAAGCACCAAGGTTAGGAAAATCAGAAGTTGTTCCGGACTCTGTTTTGGTTTGTCCCTCTGCAATAATATTTTACTCACGGATTTACTTACAGTGTTCGAATCAGATGGAGCCAAAGTCATTTTTTGATGAACGACTTGAAAATACGGCTCAAATTAAGTTGTCAAAGCCCCTATAGCTATAAAAATCTGAGAATTCATTCATAATTCGAATAAAATATCCTTGTAAGGATTTGTTTAAATCCTGGTCTATGAATGAATCATAATTCCCTTTGAGCTGTTTCGGTTCTTTCCCTTCGAGATTGATCCCGAACCATCGCTGTTTAATTAACCCTCGGGTAGCAAAAAAATGCTTTAAGTGACAGAACCTATACGATTTTTGGAAATGTATCTCTTTTATATAAAATGTCCCGCGTAAATAAAGTGGAAAAAGTTCATTATTTTTCTGTTTTGTGAACTCTTTGTTAGGTTGTGTTTGGTTCCTACGAACAAAAGTCGAATGTTCACTATTGACCCCTGATTTTTTTTAATTCCAGAATCAAAATCTACACTACAAAAAGGTAAAAAATCTTATCCAAAATTATAGTCAATTGTATAATGTATTTCTATTATAAGAGAAAAAATTTCAGTCTTTTCAGGTTTATACGCTTTGTGATTGGTAGATAGTGAGTCACGTGATAGGGAGTCTTGTGGTTCAACGAGCTAATGAATTTGGAGCACGCGCAGATGATAAACATAGCTCTATTTTTTAATTAATTTATTTATTCATTCATAAAATTTGAGAGTACGCGCTAGAAAGTTTGCAATGTTTTCAGCAGAACCGGCAAATATGGTAGCCGTTTCCATAGCAACAGTCGAATATGAAAATCTTAAAAAGTACTATTACAACACGGATCAGCTGAAACATTTAAAATTATGATGAGATTTCCTCTGAAATTTAAGAATATGTTATTTATTTAACAATTTCCTTTTTTATGTGGAAATGAGATGTTTTGTTCTTGACATTTTTAAAAACATTTTGTTTTTATTTACACTATATTTCCGTGTACATATAAGCTGAGAATTTTTGGAACGATTTGCTAAAGCTAAAGTACTTGTGTCGGCTTATGTACGGATCCGCTAATCTCGCAAAGAAAGGCAATTTTCCGTAACTCGGGCGCATGGTATAAATATCGCAATGTGAAGGGAAGGGAACCTTCAACTAACGTCATACTAGAGGCCAGGGATCAATCCAGGAGCGATCCAAATGGGGATGGATTGCGAAGCAATACACTCCCCCCACATTGTTGAAAAGTATAGTTCGCGAAGCGAACTAAATATGATTGTGTGGGTGTGACATTGCACATTTTATTTTTATACATAACTGACCTACGTTGGTGTACGTCTACCTCGTGGACACAACCCCTGCAATCTCGGTGTGCAATAGATGCATAACCCCCACAAAAAGCCGTTAACAAGTCGCTGAACCCAGGTTACGGGTGCGAGAGGAAGCTCCCTGGCCCTATGAAAAATAAACACATTAAGATGCCAGAGTGATCATCTTCTTGGGTTGGCAGAAGGAAAATCTGCAACTAAACAAGACAGAGTGAAACAAGAAACGTTTCTGAGCACATTAAGCAGACAGGCTTTCTATCAACTCATCTCTACAAAACAGAACCTATAAAGAGATGGAACGTCAATTTTGGACTCACGGACAATTACGCACCTTCCTGATTCACCCACGCACCAAAACCGACTCCCGCTTGAGAACGACTATGGATTCGCCGGTAAATCGCGACAACCTGATGCGCGTGAATACCGCGCCTGATTCGGGAGCCATCGTGTTTTCAACATAATTCTCTCCCTTAGTTTAACTAATTTACGCAAACTAAAATTAAAGTTGTTCAATTGAAGTCAAAACAAATGTCGTGGGTGTCTCAGTCTTCTTTTTCTGGGAGTGGGGTGACTTCTTTTTCTGGGTCTGGGACTACCGTGGAGCGCTGGTAAGGGGGTCAAGTTAAATGCTCACTCAATTAGAACTTGTCACCTGCGTTTTGTGCTTGTATAAATTTCTCATTCATCTATTTTGTACACAAGCTTGTTTCGCCGACCAACCGGTATAGTGGTTAAGGTGTTAGCCTCTAGATTGGAAGGTTCCTGGTTCGAATCCAGGCAAGGATGTTTGTAAGCTCATGGTGTAGAGGCGGTTGGTGCACCTTAAAACTTTCGTGGCCGAAAGTCCTCAAGTTAGGTTGGTGTGGAAGTTTGGAGAGTGGGGTGCCAACTCAGATGTTGCTTCGTCATCTGACCGAGGTTTAAAATTACGAGTTGTTGTCCTCGTATCTTTCCCTTAAGGGACTGATCCCAGACAGTCGTCAATAACCCCTTGTGTTGCTCAAGTACGAAGTTAACTAAAATTACCATTACCATTACAAGCTTGATTCTTTTTGGCTAAAACTTCACATTCTGCGTTCGTGTCGTGAAACAAAACATCGTCAAATATGTACCAGCTTCCCAGAACTCTATATTTTAATGATTCTATCAATTCCCACTCTTCCTAATACGAGAAAATTAATTCTCAGTAGCGCTTCCACCATCTGACACGAGATCACCACAAATTACCCTGAGTACTAATGGATGTTATTCATGTATGTGTTTTGAATATTTAACTTTTTTTTATATTAATTTGTTAAGTATGCGTAATTTTTATTGGTGTTTTGTGATGGTCTAATAGACAGACAAATATTTCGTGTTAAAAAATTATTTATTTAAAGAAATCACATTTAAGGTATCGATCTGGTGTAAAATTTTCCGCAGATGTCAAAGCCGTTGAAATTTTTATTCTATCTTCAACGATCACAAAGATAGAAACTTAAATTATTGAATAAAAAAACATAATTTAAAGCATAAGAAAAGCTAACCTTGGAAAACGCGCGTTAGAGAACGCCCCACGTGAACAGTGTTTAAGCGTTCATGTATAACCATAGTTTTGAAAGTATCAAAAATTTTAAGGTATCTTTATATATATTTAATTATTAGAGGTGATATTTACCTCGGTGACCTCGGATGACTAGAAACTGAGATAATACGGACGTAGTAACACAAAACAGCCTATAGATCTAAAGAAAAATAGCTACAGTACATTTTACTATTGCTATGGAAAGATGCATAAAGCGTAATAATTCATAACGTAGAATGTTTTATTCTCGGATTTATGTGAAGATTGTTCTTAATACTTTTAGTTAAAGCAAATTAAAAAAATTTTCATTTTGAAAGTTCATAAAACATTTGTATAATACTATAAGAACAATAAATAATTCACACACAATGCATCCTATGTACTTATATCATAATTTATATTTTAAATATGAAACATATATTTTTACTACTTTTTTTTTATAAAATATGTTTTAAAAAAATAAAGTATTTGACACAAAAAGCTAATTAAGCTTATGGCACCCTGCTGCTTGATAAATTTCGTTTCGTTCATGCAGTATATTAAATTGCTCCGTTAATGAGGTACCAAAGTTGAGCATGTAATTAAATGTTAGCACTAAAATGGATTTGTTTTTTGCTATTTATTCTTTTCATTCGAGCCTAATTGTTTTCAGGCTGACATAAGAAAAATATATTATCCACGGTATATTTTCCCCTCAAACAAGGAATTACGCGAGATATTACTCAGGAAATAAAGGAGTGAAAATTACTCGTTTCACCTCTGCTAACAAAATTAAACGGAAAAACTAAACACCTATATAAGAAGGGGAAACAAGAAGTTGAAGGAAATATTTATCAGTGTAAATGATTAATTAAAACTTCCATTTGTGGGTTTTATGTACTCCTGTGACATTTATATCTTTTTCATTTAAGGACTTGCAAAATATTGTTTCAATTTTAAAATGTGTTGGAAATAAGGCATGGACACAACTCACACAACAGTATTTTAACATAAATTATTATGTGGATAACTGTCATAAATATAAATTTGAATAACTAGAAGATATTCTTTCGGAGAGTCATCCTGGATTGAGTAAATACAAACAGTTAGGATCTATATAAATAAGAATGGAGTGTTTGTTTGTACATTCAATATTTTCGACGCATTTCAAGTTTTCTATCCGTTTTGGACCCTTCTGATGCCGAATCCGCCTTTTTCTCGTTTGGTGTCTGTCTGTCTGTCTGTCAGTCTGTCTGTCTGTATGTTGTGCCCTATACACGTCCACGCGGTTTAAGATATTTTCATGGAAATTTGCATACAGAGAGTACTTATCTTGATTTAGTGAGTGGAATTGGTTGCGAAAGTCTGTCTGTCCGTCTTTCTGTTCTATGCTCGATTTTGTGTTTGTGTGTTTGTGTAGGCATCACATGAATTGTATTCCAGATATTTTATTGCATTGTATTTTATTTTATACATTATCTAATAATGTAGTGAATGCAATATTAAACATTTCTTTATTGTTATATTTAGACGAGTTTCATGCTAAAACACCTGAGTAAGTATACTTAAATCAACCATAATTTGGTAGTTTTGGAAAAATTGGAATGTCTATTGAATATTACGATTAATTCAATTGCTTTACCAGTACTGCTGAAAAAGTAATTATTCTTCAAAAAAAATTTTTTTTTTATGGAATTTCATTTCTGATACGTCATTTATTTCGAGTCTTATTTTTATTCTTTGCGCAATGAAAACGATTTCCGAAAATTTGGGACAGACGATATTTTTCAATGAAACGAGAATGAACACGATCGCGCGAGCAGCGATATTTTTTCTGGTTCTTTCGCTCTGAATTAATTTCACATTTCTAAATTTTGTACACTTTTAGTTGTAAGTTGTGGCAACTGTGCGAGATCAAGAGATAAAATTGAATCACAAATTAATATCTTTGGAACAATTTTTTACAACATCTTTTATTTTGTTATGCTTCGCTGTTTCCTGTTTTTAATATTTATTATTTTAATAAATGTGTTTTCCTTCTCATCAGACCCAACAGCACCACAAAGTATTAGACTTGAAAATGTTAGGTAAGTCAGTATAAATTTTCAGTAAATTTTAAGTGTAGTTATGCCGTTATTTAAAAAATAATAATGCCGTTATTTAAAGAATAATGCCGTTATTTAAAGAATAATGCCGTTATTTAAAGAATAATGTCGTTATTGAAATAATAATAATGTTTAAAAATCCAAACTGGAACTTTTTCCAACATTAAAAAATTCGTTTTAGTAATGACAGGAGAAGATTGCAAAATTTCACAATGTCGCATACCGGAGGCAAGAGTGCCACAGGTAAAAAAATATTGTTTTGTTGACTATGAGTGCGAGAGCACTCGCCATAAATCGTAATTTTAATTAATTGAGTTGCACATGAAAACAACTTTAGAAAGGGAATTCCAAAACTTCCTATAAATCGTCTTTTATAGTAGTAACCTTAGTATCACCTTTTGTCTTTTTGAGCTTTGTCATACAGCAATTGTGTGATGTATGTGAAATGTATTACATGAATGGATATGCATGTGTAGGATTTGTGTCCAAAGTAAGTTGTAGAAAATATAAAGATGGCGAAAGGTGTTAAAATAAATTTTTACTCTACAAAAAACGTAAGTCATTATATATTTTGATTATCTCTTCAATCTAGAGTAAACGAATTCAAACCGAGTAAGGTCGGGTATTTTGCTAGTAGTTAGATAAAGTAGGAAATAAGTGATGAACTCTTTTCGTTCACAATTCCACAAAATGTCTATAAACTTCTATACAATGTAATCATCAATAAATTAATCGTGCCACCCTCCCCTGTTAGCAGTTCAAAGCAAATTTTAACTCTAGATATAATACGAGATATCTCGTTCATCAAGAGCTGACCAATTTTGCTAACTATGAAATATCTTGTCACCAAGATAGTGACGATTTTTTTATAACGAAAGATCTGGTCAGTTTACTTCTTAAGATAAGATATCTTGTCTATCAAGATCTGGTAAGTTTACTTCTAAAGACGAGATATCTTGTCTATTAAGATCTGGTCAGTTTTTCTAAAGATGAGTTATCTTGTCTATCAAGATTTGGTCAGTTTACTTCTAAAGACGAGATATCTTGTCAGTTTTTTTGTCAATATCTTGTCAAGATTTGGTCAGTTTTTCTAAAAACGAGATATCTTGTCTATCAAGATTTGGTCCTTGTACTTCTAAAGACGATATACATTGTCTATCAAGGTTTGGTCAGTTTTTCTAAAGATGAGTTATCTTATCTATCAAGATTTGGTCAGTTTACTTCTAAAGACGAGATACATTGTCTATAAAGATTTGGTAAGTTTTTATAAAGACGAGATATTTTGTCTATCAAGATTTGGTCAGTTTTTCTAAAGACCAGATATCTTGTCTATCAAGATTTGGTTAATTTTTCTGAAGACGAGATACATTGTCTATAAAGATTTGGTCAGTTTTTCTAAAGACGCGATAACTTCGTAGAGATAACCACCAGGAGGGTTAATGGTCTCTATAAAAACAAGTATACTTACTAGTTACATTTTCTTAAACGAGTTATAAGTGAAAAAGTTATGTTTAAATTAGTGCCCAGGGCTCAGATTTTTTTGACAGGTCATCTTTTTGTCAGCACTTTGCAGAAAATGCCCATACACATAGATATTCTGTTTCCAATCACTTGATTAACTTTTCAATATTGTTTGTCATTTTTGAATATTTTCAATCAGGTTTCGAATGTTTTAAATATAGGCTTTGTTTTGTTCTGGCTTCATCAAATGTTTGCAGAAATATTTCCAAGGCACAATCTCTCATCCATGGTTATTACGAAGATCATTACATCATAGGCAGCAGAAAAAAATCCCTGAATTTCCTTTTAACCTAAACCAATACATGATTCATTGTGTGGCATCTTTCGCATCAATATATCTGATCAAGTATGATTTGATCATAAACAAATGTTACAGTTTTCTCTACATTTATCTTTTTGATCAATAAATTATTGTCATTTCACTCTTGTTTTCAATCCTCCTATCCCTCTGTAAATGGAACATGTCATATGCAAATGATTTATCGAGAGAAGATAATGTGTGAGTTAAATACTTACTCTTCAAAGAAGAATGGACATCCTTTGAAGCAGAGTTAAAATTTATCTAGGCGAATAAGGTCGGAACAGTGATTTGTAGATGGGGTTTAACGTATGGGAACATTTAAGAGACGAACTAACAATTTGCTCGTGGTCGAGGATTAAGTTTCTATGTTGCTCTTGGGAATAAAGCGATACGGTTTGTGATTTGTATTCCATTTGTGCTGGGGTTAAATAAATTATATTCAACGCAAAATCTAAGTAGTAGAACATGTAGCAACAAACCATAAAGCGCAGAATTATTTGATATGTGGAAAGTTGAAATATGGTTGAATAAAACAAACCTCGCCTGGTCAAGACGTTATAATTTGTGAGAATCCTATTGTTCTTTTACACTCAAGACAATTTTTAATTTTTGAATAAAGATGCTTCATTTATTACTTTTTAATAAAGATTAATAAACATGCCCGTTTAACTCTTTTAGTGGATTTCCTCTATACATTTTCGATTTTAGCGGATTTATATAACTCTATATATATTCGATTTCAAATTTCCATTCCTTAAACCTGCAAATTACTTTTTTACTGTTAGATAATTAACAGATACAGTACTCGTATGTCATGGTATAAATACATAATAGATATTTCGAAAACGTTTTCAATGCACAAAACGTGTTAGGTAATTTTTAACCCCGAATTCTACTTTATACACAAATTATCCTAGAATTGTACGGGTTTAAGTTACAGTGATGCAAGTCACTTTTTCAACAAAAAAAAGTTACTTAGAACTTCTACTGCCATTGGTTGGCAGTTGAATGAAGTTCTTAATCACGTTTTCTGTTAACAGATTGACTTATCTACATATCTGAGTTCTGTCTCCACTTATTATCTTTAGTTATAAATTTGTTTATACTATATCTGGTTTCTGTGTGTCTATGTGCTTTTTTTTTTAAAGTGACATACACCACTGCAACTGTAACCCATCCAATTTAACAAAAATGGGCTGTTATTCTTCTACTAATGACTATTAGAAGTCGTTAGATGCAAAAAATTGTCTTGACTACATTTCAAAGTAAAGGGTTAGGTTAATTTCATAATATTGTGTCAATTCAGTTAAAATAAGATTAAACATCGACAATTTGCTTTCCTGCATACGTACGATGTTTGCAGGAGAACTGGTTTTAAGTTGGCACTTTTTGTGGTCGTCGCTGTGGTATGGAGATTTATTTTGAAACTGATTGCTATGTTCTAATCTTAATAGAATCGATGTCAGGATGTTGAGCTTCCGATTAATTACACCGATAAAGTTTACTTGTTTAAGCATGAATGCAGTGTAAAGCAGTTCAGTTTATCTTACCCCGGATTAAGGGTGTTACTCCATACGCTTGTCAGAGTGACCTTTTTATTTAAATTACTAGACTTAACCCAATTGAACTTTTGCTGTTTCACTTTTAACACATCGTTCATCAAGCTGTATAATACCTTTTAGTAAAAGAATGAAGAATATAGTAGTTGCAAGCACTTTAAGTGAAGCATAAATATTGCTTTTCACGATGACCGACATTGTTAATACTTTTTAGTATTAAAAAGCATACAGAAAAAAATCAAATGGTATTTTGGCGCAATTAAAAATTACATCGCTTTTTAAGTTTGGTCGTTGAACCAAAAGTTATTATAGGATAGACGAAGCGAGGTTATTACATTCGTTTCATCTATTCAATTTTATTTTACTCTATTTGTTGCTGGTATTGACGCAGAATTGTCTTTGAACCAATCAGAGAACAGTACTGAATTAGAAAAACTGAAGGGGATGCTTGCTCAAAAATAATAAATTTAGGGATATCTAACAATTAAATTTATTTTCGAAAGATAATATATGTAGAATAAAGGATGCAAAAACATTTAAGAGTTTGTTATCCGTAAAAATGAAATTTTTATTAATAGAATAAGATTTATTTTAAGCGCCAATATTTATTCTATGGACAAAATATCGTCGGTTTAGAGTATAAACTTATTAACCTGTACATTTTTTTATCGTATAGATGCTTAAAGACTACGTTTTAGCACAAAAATAAATATATACGCATTTTGTTAGTGTTATATATCTCTTAAGGGGGTCCGGGACACATTGAATTTTTTTTTATTAATAATATTTAGAATTTAGAATTTTTTTGAACTGTTTACCCATCTAACTAATAGAAGAAATCACAACACAAAATGTTTCCAAAATTAAAAAAAAAATTTTAATTAAAATTTTTTGAAAGAAAGAGGGGTCATTTTAAATTGCTAAAACTTAAAATATTCTTGATCAATTTTCAAAATTCTTGGAGTAAATTATTCAGAAATTTATAAACTTTAATTTTGATTCAGCAATTTAAAAAATATCAATTTAATAAAAAATAAAAAATATTTAAATGAAAATTTTTGAAAATTTTAAGGTACTTTTTTTTAAAAAAGTCATTTTTTTAAAAGTAAATATTTGTTTTAAATTTGCTGAATCAAAATTAAATTATATTGTTTGACAAAGATAAATTCCAAATTTCAACCCTTAAACTTTATCGGTTTTCGACATATAGCAATTTGAATACAGGAAATCTTGAAAAAATGTATCACGAATTTAAAAACACGAATTTGAAGTTTTAAATACAGATGTTGTTAACATGACAACAACTGTCAAGAGTGTTAGAGTCTCAAAACAACTCACCACAAAAATTACTATATCTCTAGTTCTAATTAAGATAGAAACATGATTTAGACTTCATTTTAAGCAGAAAAACTCAAGAGAATTTCTTAAAATAATTTTAAAAAATACGAAAATTTGATGATTTTTGTGTCCCGGACCCCCTTAAACAGGTTACAATGTAACAAACATCTCATCATCATGAAAATAATCATTTAATGTCATTAAAAATGATAATTTATAATTTTAAAATCTAAGCGCATCATAAGAATGTATATTGGAATTTCATGAGACGTATTGTTGCAAATGTTATATCCTTACTGTAAAATAAAATCAGATATTACATATTTCGCTTTTTTTCCCCGGCATTTATAATTAAAGTAGAACTTTAATAGAGTTATGTTCTGTAATGACGACGAAATTAAGTTGTGTAAAGAAATAATGAGTTGGAATTAAGATTCGAACACAGATGTTCCCATGGCTCTGTATAACATCAAAACAAACAAGTGACTAAGTATTTTTAGACACAAATTCTAAAAAAAACAAAAAAAGTACGACCGCGTATACACATGTGCAATGTGTGAGATCTTTGCGGTCGACTCGTGTATTTCGCGTACATAGATGAGAAAGAAAATCGAAATTCTACAAGGCACGGATAATTGGGCTTTGCGGAGAAAACAAGGATAAAGGAAAACTACTCTGTTTTTGGAAGAAATCCAAGAAAACCCCGGATCCTCCTTGGATTTTAAAATAAACTCCTCGAAGCATGAAGGGGTTTTACTAAAGGATGGGTTATGTTTGTGAAAAGAAGTCCTCATGCATCACTTCAATGCTTTACATCTCCCAATCGATTCTTAAAGAAAAGTACTCGGGTGTTTCCCTTCTTTTGAGAAAGACTTGGAATAAATTTTTGTTCTTTTATTCTACTTCCTTTTGGAATAATTAATGGCGTCTGTACATCGTTGCCAACAACAGACCTAGATTACTTCCTTTACGTTGAAAAAGAGGAACGTTTTGCTTTTTTCCCCTCGTGTGTGTGCTTCTTAATCCGTTAACTTGAAGTTCAAGGCTTTGAGAATTTCGGATCGTATTCATAAATGAAAATGTCGGGAAAAACCATTAGCTGGACAATGGGAATCCTTTATTCCATAACAATAACTCCCTGTCTGTGACAGGAATTTGTCTTGTAATTTAATAGGATTCGTTTTTTTAGAGGGGAGGGTGTTTAATTTTTATAATTCATTTCACTAGAAACGCTTTGAGACAAAAAGAGTCAAACCAGGCATTTAGAATTTTATCATATGTATTATATTTCAAATTTGTTTCTACTATTCATTCAGTTACGTTTTTGACGCATCTTGTCTTTGTAAGAATATCACACAGTAAGAATCCATTCCGTGTGTTCACCTGACAATACTCTAGTAAGAATCTTTTCCATTTGTTCATTCTAATATGTCCTAATACGAATCCATTACCTTTCTTTTTTTCAAAAATGTCCCAGTAAAAGAGTTTTGTTAATTTATATGAGAAAATTAAAAACGTTAAACTAAAAGTTGTGACCAATAAAGATTAAAAACCTGTGAAAATCTCCAATTGCCATTTTGGTGAAGCAAAGTGTCCGTCATTATGGCATAATTAGTCCCGGTGCACATATCCACAGTCCCGCTGCCGCAACGCAAGTGCGGTCTGCGATAAATTAGATCCAATGAAGCAGTACACATATGCCTCCAGCACCGCTGGGGTGACGCTCGTCCAATTTGCGTGCAATTTGTACCGCACTTCCACACTGCGCGGCACCTGAGTTTCCGTTCTGAAGTACCTTGTTTTCATAAACAAATGGAATATAAATAATAATTAATAAATAGTTGTTTCCAGTAACGTCTATTTTTTTAATATGCTTTTTATACACCAAGTAAACGAAATAAACACTTTTTCTTCGATAGATAGGTAGGTAATTTTTAGTTAACGTCGTACTAGAGCAACACAACGGGCTATTGACGACGGTCCGGAATCAATCCTCTAAGGGAAAGAACCGAGGACAACACCACGTAATTTTGAACCACAGTCAGATGACGAAGCAACAACTGAGCTGGCACCCCACTCTCCAAACTTCCACACCCACCCAACGTGAGGACTTTCGACCACGACATATTTAAGGTGCACCAGCCGCCTCTACACCATAAGCTTACAAACATCCATGCCCAGACCCGGATTCGAACCAGGAACCTTCCTATCTAGAGGCTAACACCTTAACCACTATACCGGTTGGTCGGCTTTCTTCGATAGAATATTTTTCCCAAATGGCGCGAAATGAGTTCGTGCGTCATGTCACGGTTATGTGTGCATAGTTGAGCTGCGGTGCCGCAGTGGCGCCGCACGTTGAAAAACAGAATGTGTGCATCGGGCCTTAATCCACCAGGAAAAAACGATAGTTTAAATATATTCTAGAAGTTCTAGAATAGTTTTGAGACAGCTCACTTGTCCAATTAGCCTTTTCAGGCACCATGTAAAGGCGTGGAAGCACTAGTGTATTCTCTAACGTAAAAATGTACAATGCTTTTCTAGCATTCAACTCGTTAATAGATCTTCATCAGACAATTGTCGCTTGGTTTGAAATCAAACTGGAGAGAAAACTCTTAACAGTGTTGAACGATAGCAGATGTGTTGATTTTGACACAACATGTGTTCTTCTGACCGAAATTTCAAAGCTCGCTTGCTTTGATCAGCATTATCCGCGCCACATGTGCAGGGTATGTGACAGACTATTTCCCACCTGTTGGTGGGGTTACATATTAATTGTTTGGGTTTAGTTTTCTGGCACAAGGCCATATTTAATCAAGATACGATAAACAACTTAAAGTAAACAGACAAACTTACACATGGAACGCTTTACTGACGCAGATGATAGAAATTCCCTAGGGAGGACTTGAACCTACACCTCCTACAAATCGAATGTAGATAGCGCAGTGAGGAAACCCAATGAACCACGGGAATTTCTGGTTATATATTAGAATGGTCGGAAAAATCACGGCTCCATTCACAGGACCTAAAAATTTTTATTGCAAATTTTGTTATGGAGGTAACCAAAACATGTCCTGTTTTTCTGCGGTTCTGAACTAAATATAGAAAGGGTTATTTTTCGGACGTATCGGCATATTATTCATCTGAGACCGAGCTTAGACGTAAACATCAAAATGACAAATATTTTCATATTGTGGAATCCAGCAATGCATCCAATCTCGCACTTGTTGAAAAACAACTTTCCAGAGCGCAGTCTCTTACGCGAAACCTCTTCTGAGATTCCTGCAACTGACGTTAAAGAGATTTCAATATTGGGATCCTCAATCACAGCACGTCATAAACACCTCAAGACACATTCGTCTCAACCCCCACATTCTGCAGTATGAGTTTAAAGGCGGAACTATTTCTCCCCACACAAAACGCATTTCACGCGATATAAAACTTTTCATTCGAAGTGTGCATGCATCCATAGGAATACGAAAACACTTTTGTTCGCAAAAAAAAAAAAAAAAAACACTGCTCCCCATGGAAAACTCCGATGGAAAAAAAGGAAGCAATACCAGGACGGTACTCGTGAGAGTTGTTTACCCTTTTCTGGGTGATGGAGCTGTTATTTTAGAGATTTCAGAGGTCGTAAACAGGGCGGGATCGATGCTCTCCGACATCCCAAGCGCGAGGATAATGACTGAAAACAAGGTGCGCGGAGTTTATTCGTGTGTTTCTAGAAGCTTTCGCACGCGAGGTTTCTGTTGAAGGATGCGAAAAACATCACCCCAGAGTGTGTCGAATAGCTTAGTGCTCCAAATTTGACATTTATGTCTTCCACTCTTGGTAGTTTATCATCGCGTCGAAAACTGCGGGTCAGCCTCAGGTGCAAAAAATCTATTCCAAACTGTCACTAGTTCTGAACAAAGAGCAATTCATTTTTCTAACTTGGATCTTCATTCTCCCTTGGAGTAAGAAGGCAGACTTGTCTCGACGAGAAAAAAATCAACACACCAAGAAGATGCAGAATTACAGTGGTACCAGGCTCGATCCCCTTAGAACGGCGCTCCTGAAGACTTGGGACGTATAGTCTTTAGTGACGAGTCCCGTTACCAACTGAGACTTGTCGGCAACCGAAGACGTTTCTGGAGACGTCCAGGGCATCAGGGGATTCTGCCCTTACTATCGCACGCCACATATGCTACAACAGGGCGTTATGGTCTTGGGTACCCTCTCCTTTGATATCCGGACTCCTTTGTTAGTCGTTTCTGGCACACTTACAGCACAGACGTCACAGTAGACGACATTCTACGACCGGTTGTTTTACCGTTCCTTTTGCGACACCCCGGACTTACATTTCAACAAGATAATGCCCGTTGCTATAAATTGTCTTCAAGCTTTTCCAACATTTTCTTGGCCTGCTAGGTCTCCTGATCTCTCTCCCATAGAGCACATTTGAGACGTTATGGTAAGGCGGTTGCATACATCCCGGAATGTTGACTATTTACCCCGGGAATTGGATACAAATTGGCAAGACATTCCGCAGGACACCATCCGGGAACTTTTTCAGTTGATGCCACGCCGGGTTTCGCATCCAAGCCAGAGGTGGACCGACGCCTTATTGACTTCCTCCTTTTGTAATGGTCAAACTCTGAAATATAAATCATTCAAGTGATCTGAAATTTGTATCGTTTGTTTTTCTATGTATGTTCTTCACATCCACCCATTTTTATCGCAATCGGACAACTAACTCCTTCTTGGTGCGTCGATTTATTTTGTAATCGAGTGTATATCGTCCCTAGCGAAATTAGACGAGAAATCTCGTCGAAATACTTGAAGGGTTAAGCCGTTTCGTCATGTCATATTATTTACGAGTAAAGGGTTCTATTGTTGGACATTAAGTTTGGGGTTCAGAGATTTCTAAAAAATATATATTTTCAGGTTGAATCTATTATAAAAATAGATCCAATGCGGTACATCTGATATTGTATCACGCAAAAAATGTTATGTATGATTAAAGTCAAAGTTCGGTACATTTATTCAATGCTTACATTCTCGATGTAATTTGTTTCGTAAACATGAAATTTCAAATAGACTTGCAAAGTAGGCCGTGACATGACCTTTTCACGCACCCTTCTCACAAGTGAGCAGGTAGTTATTCCCTATAAAGAAGATCTGAAATAATAAAGTTTGTTGAGCCCTGGCAATTCATATCTGGTGCCATATTTGGTCACTCTGAGGCTAAACCTATATTGAGTTAGTGTGCAGGTAGTTATTACCTATAAAGAAGAGGTGAAATAATAAAGTTTGGTGAGCCCTGACAATTCATATCTAGTGCCATATTAGACCACCCTGAAGCTTAGCTGAAGTGTACAGGTGACAGAGGATGACAGCCCTTTTTAGACTTGTGAGCTTGCATATACTATGTATATCTTTTGTTCAGGTTCATGGGTCATTTTCAATTTGCCAAACATGTAACGTAAAGCAAGTCTCTCCAGCTTCTGACCAAAGTTGGTCTGGCAAGGGTGGATATCAAGTGTCCTAATCTAGTCTATGACTTTAAGAGAGCGTTCAGCCTCATAAACTTGGCCTACTTGCTTAGTTACATCTTAAGGAATAAGTAACAACATAAATATGACCATGGAGTGGTGACGTATCAGCCTGTGACAATTATAGAGCATGGGCTGCAATAGAAACTCGAGAAATATGATTTTAGAAGAGCGTACATGTCTGTATGGAAAACTGCATTGTTTCCAGCAACAAACTGAAATTTTCTCAATAAATACTGGACCACTAGTTGGCTGAAGTGTTGTTTTTTGCAAAATTTAAGAGAGCTCCAAAATACCATCTAAACTTCAAGTTACAAGTCTCGATCTGCTTAGCCCCAAAGAGTGAAAAAAGAGAAGTTATTCAAAATAATATGAACATTAAAATAGAACTAAATTAATTAAACTTATGACCTTGTAACTTCAAGTAGTCAAACGGTTATACTATACATTTACAGCAGACATACGCGACAGCCACCCATTAATTGGATGATGCCAAATAATTATCACAGCGGCCCATAGTATTACTCAAGGACAGAAAATTGATATCTTCGAACATAAAAAGCAATCGCTTTCAGAAATGAAGCACGTCAGAGAGAGGGCAAGAGTTCAACCCCTCCCGGGCATTAAATTAATGGAACACAATCGAATTCTAGAGCACAGATAAATCATGCAGATGTGGATTTTGCTTAAGCATTCGAAGCACATAGCTTCCAGAATTTCATCACAGGCATTTGGTTACACGAAAAGTGATGGAGCACGGGTGAATATTAAATCCTACAGAGGAAAACGACAGATAATTACTCCATTGGGAATTATTAAAATTAAACTAGAATCTAAATTGACGTGCTTTCGTTTCCATGTTAAACATCCTTCGTCTCTAAAAAAAAGTTTTTAGGCGTTTTAGAAACCTGTCGGAATTTTTTAGGAGGAAAGCCATGTATTTAGACAGTAATATGTGATTAGAGCGATATATCGCTGCTAATTTATGTATACTTTATACTTCAACACATGCTCCAATATATGTGATCGTTTTCAGTTTTAATGTGCGCTGCTGGGGCTGCCAACATTATCGTGTTTGAATGTGATTTATTTGTTGGCGAAGGAAAGAGAACATTTAAAACTCAACGTTCATTCCATACGTTTATTGAATTACAACAAATGACAATATTTCTAAAAAAAAAAGGGCTTTACAGCGTGCGACAAGTCTACAATGCCCAATCGACTCGCTTACTCACTCTTTCATGTTGTCAGTCTTCTCCCATTACCCACAACAACTCCTAAAAGCGTCAAGTGGTCATATCTCTATCGGATTGCGTGACACATTCGCTTCGGCTTTTTCCCATCGAGTAGGGGTTGGGATTTTGGACACTTGGGATCTTCAACAAATTTGGTCGACGCTGATGGCAGAGCGCTGTTGACCGTACACACTTCCGCATACTTAATTACCAGCCGATGGATTAAACTTGTCAATTCTCGATTTATACGTAACGAAATGTTGAGTTCCCAGATAGTCATCCTTCTGTTAACTTAACTGCACACGAAGTCTAATTATTCATACCAAAGGGCAAACGGAACATACTACATACAGTGATAAAAAAATACCCGGAATACTGTCATAAAACAAAAGGTATCAATTTATTGGTCAAAATTTATTACATCTCCTTCAAAGTAATCTCCTCTGACTTCAATGCACTTCTGCCAACTTTTTTTCCAGTCCTCAAAACATACCTTAACCCCTTGGGTACAGATTTATTTGAAAAAATAGTTCGGAATATCGTTTGCACATTAGTTACTGTTATATTTTCTTTTTTTCGTACTAGGAGGCTCCGTCACCTGCTCGCTATCGCTCGTCAAACCCCGATGATTCCTTCGTAATCGTATATAGTTCGCTTCGCGAACTATACTTTTCAACAATGAAAGGGAGGGGATTGCTTCACAATACATCCCCATTTGTATCGCTGTTGGATTGATCCCAGACCTCTAGTACGACGTTAATTGAAGGTTCCCTTCCCATTGCGATATTTATAGCATGCGCCTGAGTACAGGAAAATTCATACCTTTTTTGCGAAATTAGCGGATCCGTATATAAGCCGATCCCAGTACTTAAGCTTTAGAAAACGTTTCAAAAATTCTCGGCTCATACACGGAAATATAGCGTAAATAAAAACAAAATCTTTTAAAAAATGACAAGAACAAAACATCTCATTTCCACATAAAAAAAGAAATATTTTAGAATAACATATTGTTAAAATTCAGAAGAAATCTCATCATAATTTTAAAGGTTTTGCTGATTCGTGTAGTAATAGTCCATTTTAAGATTTTCATATTCGACTGTCGCTATGGAAACGGCGACCGAATTTACCGGTTCTTCTAAAAACATTGCAAACTTTCTAGCGCGTGCTCTCAAATTTTATGAATTAATTAATTAAAAAAATATAGCAGTGTTTATCATCTGCGCGTGCTCCAAATGCATTAGTCCGTTGACACATAAGACTCGCTATCTTCCAATCACAAAGCGAATCTACCAATCCAATCTATCTATCTAAAATCTATCTATCTAATCTAAAATAATCTATCTACCAATCAAAAATATAACAGTGTTTATCGTCTGCCCGTGCTTCAAATTCATTAGCCAGTTAAACCATAAGACTCGCTGTCACGTGACTCGCTATCTACCAATCACAAAGCAAATAAACCTGAAAAGACCGAATTTTTTTTCTTCTATAGTAGAAAGATTATCGTCTGTTCACTAATTGCTGTAAAATTTTCGTATTATCGTCAGTACACTAGTTACTGTTATATTTTCGTATAATTTCGTTTGATAAGAATGGCAACGCTATGAGAGAGATCGCACAGATTCTTGAATATAGAAAGTAATTGAAAATAAAACACCAGTGATCACACATATTTGACTTTACCAGACAATGCTGGAAAACGCTTTGGCCTTTCGACTCCTTATCATACGATTAGAGATATACTCCATAACAAAAAGAAATCTACGCACCAAGAAGCTGCAGAAATACAGTGCTGCCAAGCTCGATCCGCTTGGAACGGAGCTGACTGGAGACGTATAGTCTTTAGTGACAAGTCCCGTTTCCAATTGTGTCCTGACGACAACCGCAGACGAGTCTGGAGACAGACGTCAAGGGCAAGCGTGGGGATCCTACCCTTACTATCACACGCCACACATGCTCACAACAGGGCGTTATGATCTGGGGTGCCATCTCCTTTGATAGCCGTACCCCTTTGGTAGTCATTTCTGGCACACTTACAGCACAGATGTCACAGTAGACGACATTCTACGACCGGTTGTGTTACCGTTCCTTTTGCGACACCGTGGACTTACTTTTCAACGAGATAATGCCCCAAACGGCACGTGTTTCTATGAATTGTCTTCAAGCTTTCCCAACACTTTCTTGGCCAGCTAGGTCTCCCGATCCATCTCCCATAGAGCACATCAGGGACGTTCTGGGAAGGCGATCGCAACCATCCCAGGATATTGGCCATTCAGCCCGACAGTTGGAGACAATTTGACAAGACATTCCGCAGGACACCATCCGGTAATTTTTTCAGTCTATGTCACGCCGAGTGACGCATCCAGGCCAGAGGTAGACTAACACCTTATTGACTTCCTCCCTTTGTAAAAGTCACACTCTGAAATAAATTATTCAATTGTTCTAAAATTTGAATCGTATTTTTTTTTATGTATGTTTTTCACACCCACCTATTTTTAGCGCAATCGGACAACTCCTTCTTGGTGCGTCGATTTTTTTTTGTTATTAGAGAGTGTATTTCTAGTTTATCGCTTCCATTCGATTGGGTCGGTTTTAAGTCGCAAAGGTTATATTTGGATAAGCTGCGTCAAACGGAAAACAGACAAAGCTAAAAACTGGACACGAGGAGCCCAAGGAAAGTTTTACTGCCACAAAGAGATAAATACACTTAAGTAGCATTCATTCAACCTGCGCATCCTTCAACTCGCAGATTGCTAGTGCAGTGTGTAAACTCACTATGCTACGATAGACATGGTAAGTGATTTTATGGATATGAACCTGTTTAACCCATTGAAGGGTTCAAATGCATATTTGGCAAGAAATTCCGCAGGAGACCATGCGGGAACTTTTTCAGTCTACACAAAGCGAGTGACAGTTTGCATCCAGTCCAGATGTGGACCAACACTTTATTGACTTCCTCCCTTTGTGATGGTTAAACTCCGAAATAAATCACTCAATTGTTCTGAAATTTTAAATGCCTGTTTTTCTATGTATGTTCATCCACCAATTTTATCGCAATCGGTAAGGTAATAATGGTAATTTTTAGATAACGTCGTACTAGAGCAATACAACGGGCTATTGACTACGGTCCGGGATCAGTCCCTTAAGGGAAAGATCCGAGGACAACACTTCGTAATTTGAACCACGGTCAGATGACGAAGCAACACCTGAGCTGGCACCCCACTCTCCAAACTTCCACGCCAACCCAACGTGTGAGGACTTTCGGCCACGACAGATTTAAGGTGGACCAGCCGCCTCTACACCATACGCTTGCAAACATCCATGCCCGGACCCGGATTCGAACCAGGAACCTTCCGATCTAGAGGCTAACACCTTAACCACTATACCGGTTGGTCGGCTTATCGCAATCGGATAACTCCTTCTTGGTGCGTCGATTTTTTGTTGTTGCTCTAGAGTGTATTTAAATCATGGGTTTCTTCTTGATTATCTCGAGATCGAGGGCGGAGGTTTGACACATCACGAGTTTGGATCTTTGTTTCTTAACCCCCTAATCTAATTAAGTTTCTTATATCAGCTGGGGGACTTAAGAAACAATTGGCAAACAACAGATTTGTCAATGACTGGATGCTTCTATGACGAACATTTTACCCTATAAAAAAAGGTGGTGGTTATTTGGATTCAGAGAAACTACCCACCAGGCATGTCGAGGACGATAGTAGAACAACCGATGTTGAGTCTATGCAGCACGATTAAGGATGTTGGTAGTTGGGATCTATATTCAATTTTATTCTATCATTTATTCCATTTAACTTCATCCTTTATTCTTATTGAACAAAACACAATGTAAATGTATACATCTTAAACTATAGAGAAATACTTGTTATTACAAAGACAATAAATTATACTAATTTAACTATGGTTTGTTAATTAAAGCATGCACCACCCCGTTATACTACAAAATAGCTCTTATGAGTCAGTTGAATGAATTCTGAAACCAAGTATGCGCCATTCTGTCGAAGGTAACAAAAGGTATCCTTGGGGATGGTTACTTTCATTGGCTACCTGAAAAATATAGGTCCTTAGAAATAAGACGGTAATCTGAAAGATTTATTGGTACTAAATTCCTTCAGATTATAACCTCTTTCACTTTGAAAGCCTCGTCAAAACACTAAAAGTATAATGTGTTTATTTTCACTGTATAAATGCAACCCAATTACACAATAACTCTTATGTATCCGTGAAAAATTCAGAGATTAGACGGTTGTCAAGTTTTTTGACTCGTGCGGTGATAGTATCTCTGAAGGATAATACTCATCTTTTCATTACCACTATTGGGTGCTTTTTAAACACTCGGGGTGCTTTGAAGCCTTCTCCCTCCGATAAGACAGATGAAGAAGAATAACTCCCTTTGTTTACTCGACGCCATTCTGCGTCGATAAGACCCAGTCGTAAAATAAATTACATTTACGTCATGCTCTTTAAAAACTCCTTAACGTAATGATATTTCTACGAAAGGGGCATTTAGAAAAGTTCTTTTTCTCGAGTCGAATCCGAGATGCCTCCAGTCTGTGAAAATCGAAGGCCGTCGTAAAGTTGGAAAGGTGCCAAATTCGGAAGATTCCTTTGTTTTTGTAAATCGCCAAAGACGTCAACTTCAAAAAATTCCTTTTCTTTTAATTACGTTAATTCAAGAGGCGGAAAACTTTAGGAAAATGTTTGCATCAGCCTCAGGTGAAATGGATCAAACTTCGGTGTGGAATTAAATTATCGGATGAGATGGCTGGGCAGCGTAGGTTGTTTTTCTACTCGAGGATCGTATTACATCCATAACAAAAAAGTGGATTTTCATATTCCCGTTTTTATATACGGGAGATTACATGCACAGTTCAAATAAAAACGTGTTCACTCGCATTCCTTTATCCCATTCTGCCCAGATACGCGAGTGATCTAATTGTGAAGATTTATTCGGGTGTAAAAGCAATACACGAATCTGAAAATAAATCCTTTTACAACTATAAAGCAATGTCACTAAATCACATGCGTTGACTGACCCAGCCCATTGTGAAACAAGACTCGAATTCAAAACAGCACTCGTTATTCTTTGTGTGTTATTTAAACGCATCGTTTGTTTTCCTCACGTCTCCAAGGATTAACTTTGTTCTAGTTCTATGAAGCTAGAAAGGTACATTGACGTGTGCGGCGACAGTTCATCTGTACTGGATTCTAACACACACGAACGTGACAAATAGTTGTTGTTCGTTCCATAATATATGCTGAGAAACTTTCGTCTACACAAATTGAATATATTGCCGACTCCCTTGTTCAAGCTCTAAACCTTATCGTGAGTCTGGGAGGCGAGGGTCAGGAAAGTAAATATATCGTCGGCGTAAAGCATCAACTCATTAACTGACAAAAATACCTTTTTTTTTTCTTCTATGCAGCTGTTTAAAAAACTTCGCTTTTTAGGAAACGAAATTACAATGCTTCTAAAGAATTTCAATAGTGTTATTGTGTTTTAAACATCCTTTTACCTTCATGTCAAAAACTGCACTGTAATCAGTCTCTGATGCAAAAAACTTGTTCAAAATTGATACCAGTTTTCAGCAAGGGACACTATTTTTTACTACTCGGATCCTTATTCCCTTTGGAGTAATAGGGTAGTTTGGACTCGATGAGGTGTCTCGTAATTACTAAAACCAACCAGAACTCGATGGACGGGCTAACTTGCTTGTTCAGTATGCATGTTCAGCGTAAATCCGCCAGAGGTGGATACCTTATAATTTACTTCCTCTTGGCACTTCAAGTGCATTACACATTCCCGTTCATGTAATCGTCAACAAGCAGGACGCAAGTGCGTCTGCCTATCCTGTGTCAAAATTAATTCGCTTTTTTAATTAAATATTGTTTCTGTTATAAATCACGGCGGCAGTCTGAGTTCATTTCACAACGATATTCACATAGCTATTTGCGAAAATGACCAGATTTTAATGGAAGGAGATATCTTGTGGAAACCACTCTCTTGAACTGTTTAACAATATACCAATGCATTGCTCATCATGAAAACTAGCATTAATGTCTCCGAGTTTCTTCTCTAATCCGACGATATGAGTGTTGGGATTTAATTAAATTCGATGTACGGCTTGTAGGGAAATGAGATACGACACTGGAAATATGCTTTGTAAGTCACAAAAATATTTATTAATAATTATAGATTTCATGGAATCAGCTTAGACTCCGTTTACCTGCTCCTTCATGTTCACACTCGGGGCTAAAGATAGCCTGGTTGGAAGAGTAGAGGATTAGCCATCGTAGGGTTGCGAGTTCGAAACTCGATCCAACCGAAGACCACATTAAATCTGACATGGCATCAAATGTCCTTCTGTTGATGTGGTGTGGAAGTTTTGGAGAGTGGAGTATCAACTCAGAAGTAGACTTATTTGACCTGTTGTGTTTCTCTAGAGAGAGAGAGATTACGAAGTTGATTAAAATTACTTTACCAAACCCAGAAAGTCGCCAATATGCCGTTGTTGTGTTGCTCCAGTGCGACGTAAATTCAACTATCTACTAATTCACTGTTCACACTCGGAATAAAAATCTAATACTTTCAGCGAGGAAAACATTTTTCTGGGCTTCAAATTGGAGTGGTGACATGATTGGTTGGCAGGTCAGACCGTGTGTAAAATAAATCTCAGAAGGAAGAAAAAAGGGGGGTCCGATTGGGCATGGAAGGCAGAACGCTGTAGCAGGTAGTTTTTACACGAAGTGTCTATTTTCCTAGACTTCTAAGAAGCTTTAATTATAGCACATCCTTACAACTCTAACTTTAAAGATTCATTTTTAAAAGTAGTTCCCCGGTCTAAGAGCTAGTTAGGTTTAGAGGATCAAATAAATAAGTGCCTGTTTTGAAGGAGTAGAAAAAACCTATGAACAATTTCGCATATAAGCAAAACTTAAGAAATATTATAAGCTTTGAGCTATTTTTCAAATAAATACTATGTTTACACAAGTGCGGTTACAGTGAAAAGCAAGTTACAGTGCTAAAATCAGTTTATATAAATATAAAAGGATCAGGGCATTAGGGTGAATGTTAAGTATTACAGATTCTAATTGCCAACATCTGAACACTCAGAACTCACTTTTGAATTCAATGGTGAGGGTAATTGAGACTTTTAACAAAATCATTGCGAAATATTTCGAGAATCATGTAAGTTTTATCATCGCATTCTACGATCAACACATTCCAAAAGGGCCGTTCTAATAGTAAAAAAAAGGGTACATTGTCTTGAAGCCCTACGGCTCTCTACAGACACTGATTAAAAAAGAGATCGCTGATTATACCTTTGCGTATAGGATAATAATTTATTCCCTTGTATTTATTTGTTAACCCATTTAGAGAAACCTTTTTCACATGTTTCAATCGAATATTTTTTCATAATTTGCTTTGTAATTATTAAAACTAGCAGTAGCAACGTTTGTTGTGGACAATTTATACCTTTACCTTTTGACAATTGCTATTCTTATGTCATGTAATTAAGACCTGGTACATATCCTCTTCAAAGCTTGATGCTTTCTCATTTATACTCTAGATCTATACCCTCAAGAAGAGATTAGAAAAACCGTACCTTTAACTACTTATTCTATTTTTAACAGTGCCGCAAGCTGAATAAGGTACAAAACATAGTTACATAGTTTTTGAAGAAAAATTAGATACTTTTAAATATTTTTTTTAAGATTTACAAAATATTTAAATTAACTGATTTGTTAATTTAATTCTCCACATTTACAGTTAGTGATCACGTACTGCTTCAAATGGCAATACTGCTCATAAAATTCAAATGCATCTAAGGAACATTTCCCTTATAAATTACGGCCATTCATCATCTTGTAATGCGAACGAAATCAATCGTACTTTAAAAAAACTTTTGGTTCATTTTATATATATTCCTCTTCTCTTCTTTTCTACACTCTTAACCTAGATGCATTCCCTCTTCAGTGTCATTACTGCACAGTCCTTCTTCATGGTATTTATTAATTCCGAACTCGTCAAATAAGAGAAACAGTATACTACAATAAGGAGAAAATATGTTATACATATTTCTGATCCCGGTACCATGGCAATATCAACGCCCCGTTATTGTGTGATCTTATGTCTTATTACATCCTAAGACAACACAAAATGTAATTAACAGACATACACTGCCTGGTGGAAAAAATACCCATTTATCATTTGTTATAAGACTTGGAGGGAATATAGCATTAGTGGAAGCAAATGAAACATAATGCAAGATTTTAATTCCTTTAACCAAATGCCCCACACAATGAGGGTACTTTCAAGAAACGACTTTTGGCATTTAATCCAATTGTGCACATAAATTCAGAATTTATTCTTTGGAATTTTTATCAGCGAAGTGCTGATAATAGTATTCTAAAACAAGATTAAGTACACAGGAAACATGTATTGTGTCAGAAACATATTACAGCCAACCTGCATTCAGCTTGTCAGAAAATGTATCTCACAGGCGAAGGTGGTGAAAGGCTTATTCCTGCCCTGACTTTCTAGTGTTTTCTGTTCCTAGACCCAACATAAGAAGCACTCTTCTTCCCTTCTTTCAAGAAGCATGATCTTCTGGACTTGATTTCCCATTAGGTTATCACGTGGGGGTTACTAACAACAATAGAGACCTCATCTCCTAATTAATCAGGATCAAAATAAAAGACATTGTCCGTTCAACGACCCCTTAATCGACCATTACCGCTCGCCAAATGCTTTCACAGAAGAAATTAACCGGAGTTAATCTCCTCTGATGGATTACTGATGTCATTTGATACAGCTTTAGACGGTAGAGCTATTGATTCCTTCGGTGTGTTTCCCCGGAGGATTCTAAAAGCGATGGTCTTAGTGATTAAGTAACACCGAAGTAAGAATAATGAGGAGTTTCAACGTTTGGTCGGAATCCGGGAAACATTAGGGATATTTTGCACATCGCTTAAATCGGTTCTTGGATTGCATACTTATCCAGTTTGTTTTTGTTTTGCCCTTAATAACTTAACAGCAGTAGATCCCTACATCTAACCAGGTTAGATGAACGGACTCCTCATGAAATACGAATTGATATTCCAAATACTAAGGTACAACTTCCGCAAATGCATAAATTATTTTCTCATTCTTTTTGCATTTTTGTACTGATTTATAATGTTCAATGAAAATATTTATAACTATGTCATGTCAGCATTGTTCCAGCAAGACCAAAAAAAGCACGAGGGGAAAAACACTTACACAAAAATTCATTTTAAACGTAAAAGAAATAAAGTACGAATAGAATTTAGAATAAAACGGTAAGTGCTCGAAGAATACAACTTAACACATTTATGGCGTACTCGTAACTGATCAGTAATGACGGGAAGAGTTTCGTGGAAATGTACTGTAAATATTGTTCCACAGTAAAATAACATTGTTCCAACAAGACCAAAAAGAGCACGAGGGGGACAACACTTACACAAAAATTTATTTAAAACGCAAAAGAAATAAAGTACAAATAGAATTTAGAAGAAAACGTTAAGCGCTCAAAGAATACAACTTAACACATTCATGGCTGACTCGCAACTGAACAGTAATGGCGGGAAGAGTTCCGTGTAAAAGTCACAAGGACATCTGGTGGTATGTTGGCTTGCATATAACTTATTAATCCTCTGAGCATTCCGAGTAGTGTAGCATTGCTACCTAACTACAAATGCATGTAACCCTGTTATCGTCACTACATTTCTTCGTTGTGTTGTGATTTTACCCTACAACACACATAGTAAATAAATAACTCCGTCTACTGGTTAAAAGAATCACACGAAAGATTCTTTTGGTCAAAGAGGAGAAAATTAGTTTGCAGGGAATACTGCTAGTAGCATAATGACTATATGCGTGGGAACCCCTTAGAAGGAAAAGAACAAAATTTTCCATATTTCATGTTCCCCTCACTTTTTGGTCGAGCAATCACAGGATCGGCTATCCCCTTCAGATTGCGAGGCCTTGGCAAGAGTAGAATAGTGAAGTCGAATCAGCAGACAACTGCCATCTAAATTTAAGCTTACTTTGGGTCTGCAGTGGACAGAAAATACGCACATTGCTTAAAACAATGAAAAACATTTTCAAGGTCTTCGAGGAAAATCACCAACTTTAAAGTGTTTGCCGAAACTATTGAGTACTCGTCAGGCTGACAGCCATTTCAGGGTCAGTGGATGTCAAGCTCACTTTTGAAACGTGAATTTGGAACACTTGTTTTTAATTGCTTTAAATTTATTTATTTTCATCCAATATGCTTTACCACATCACGAGACCCAAAATCGAGACGCATTTCAAATTTTGTCATTTTTGAAATAGAATTGATCGATTTTGAATAAGCAAAGTATACTTTTATATCGAGTATCCAGACGCGAATTCAGCTAGCTTTTAACTATATCAAAACGAATCAATTGTTTTCAAACAAGTGAGCTCTAATAAGGTCTCGAGGTCCGAAATAGGTATACAATAATATCAGTTATTTTTAAATTCCAATCAATTCCTTTTGAGAGAGAAAGTTCTACTCGATACATACAAAAATAATTGAGATGTAATTCTTAAAAAAAATTTTTAATTAATAAATATGCGATTTGAATAAGTGTTGCCAATGTCTAATACTGACTTGTGACATAAAAGAATTGACTGTTTATACCAAAATTGAAGCTTTTTGCAGAAATTGACTCGACATTATGTTATGTCACATTTATCGATCCCATTTAAATGCTCGCAATACGTCAATACAGGTTTTAGTCAACTTCAATAGCAATTTTTAGTTTTTATTTAATTACTGATGTAAATAAATTTTATGATTTCGCGAAACTGAAATAGGAGAGTCAGGTAGATGTAAAAATGAGAAACGACCCTATCTTTCTTGCATATGAATTTGATTTTTTTTGTGTGCAGAATTAAATTTAGTCTTTTCTAAAAATAAATTACACTAAAAGAAACTCATATTTGAAACTTAAAATTTATTACGCATGCATATGAAGGCCTTTTTTGAGTTTCCATATCCTTAACTTTAGAGCATACGAAATATCAAATTCGAAATTCCCATAATTTTACTCCTTGTTTTAAATTTATTTCTAAGGGGAGTATTTACTCGTGTACCACCTCGTACAGACCTGGTTTTTATTTCTGGTCTTATCACAAGCTAAAAGATATATAGTTTTTTTTTTAAATATAACCATGTTCAGATTTTAACTGACTGCATTGAGTCTTCCACTTTTATTAGACGTCATTCCAAAGAAAAAGTTTGTAATAATAGTATTTTCTTTAGTGAGTACTATTTAAAAGTATTCATTTTTCTGTGAGAAAAATCACAAATTTGGCCACAATTAAATCTTTCCCTCTCTCGGCTGCATCTTAGTTTTTTTAGAAGTATAATACTGCATATAGTAAAAGATAAAATCTATACAGATTTAACAATTAGATAATGCATTTTTTCACACGCCATTGTGCGCGAACAATTGCCATAGACAAACAAAAGAGAAAGAGAAACAATTGCGACTGGATCTTTAATCCGAAATCGATGTATAATATCGTACTTCCATCACCATTAAATGAGGAAGTCATGCAGCATGGAGTAAACGTTCATTGTATAAAAGCCATTAATTGATCAAATGTTGTTACACTTCGTTACAGAGCACTTAACTGGTGCAGCATGACCTTTGCACCGGGAAAAAAGTAAACTCGGGAAACTTCTTGAGCGTGACAATTGTTATTGATTTTTTATCGGTTCTTCACCTGAGATTTGGTTTGGGCGTCACCCCTGATAGACGCATTTGCTTGACGCGTCACGAAATTTAAGGTCCTTGCACCGTCACGCTACCGAGTGATGGATTTTTGTTTCGTTGACTGCGAATTTCACGCGCTACTTCTAATTTTCGCTCTAAGCCGCCCCATTTCCACACCTTGTGGCCACTGACTTCACATGTTGGTCCCACTACTAAATAGAAAGGGGAAATAATTCATTTATGTGCATGGGGAGGATCGATGATAGGTAAAGTTGCTTTTTGATCATTATCGTAAAAGTAATTTATTGAGGTTTTGCAAGTTGCATAAGAATGCGTAAAGTACGTTATGCTGTTTTTAGAATAAAGAACGAAAATGCAAACGCAAAATATTTAAGTCGTAGGTCCTGATATATTTTGATGGGGGATAATGTAGCAAAACATGACCATACAGAGTAACGAAATAATCTTAAAGAAAGGAAATTCAAAATATTTTCTACAGTTTTAGCTGTTAAAAATAAGTATAATTATAAGTGAGAAGATAGTAAACACACTATCGGAATTGAATAGCCATATCTTAAACGAAAGTGCCATTGATTCATCGATTTTCTAACCACAAATAAACATTGGATAATATTCATAATTTCACCCTTGTAAGAGTTGCAGCTAATTTAGTGTTACTTAGTGTGCACAACGTGCAGACCTGCTACATAAAACATTTCTCTTTGCTCCAACTTCAGAAGCTTCCGCCTCTGTGTCGCGTAGTGACGCATAGGCTATAAAAGAATAAACTTCTTTAATGATTTTGTAAGCTGAAATAACCTTTTATATACATAATTCTCTTACGTAGCACGCAAAAAAGACGTTATTTGCTATCGCGTTTTGGCAACACTGAACGATTGTTTGTTTACCACGAAGCCTCGCGCTTCAATTGAATCATTGCGTTATTAGATGAAATTTTATTGAAAAAAAAATGAATATTAGTCGAGCTATTGTAGCTTACAGACGACATACTTGGTATTCGATTTCCAAAGCAGAGCTCACATTTCGAGCCAAAATTTGCTCAAAGTTTCAATTTGAATTCCAAATTGTTCGAGCTCTGATTCCAGAGGTACTGTATAATTTTTGAATAGTACAACAAATTTATATTTGAAATTTTTTTGTAAGGAATATCATATTTTGTAAACAATGTATTCATTGTTTGAGCGAAGCGAGCAGTGAATGCAATGAAGATTGCAAAGCAATCCTCCGGGTGTTGGCGAGCACGGGGCGGGCCCCCTAGTTTAATAAAATAGACGTAGCATGTGAGTGGAGAAATACTGTCGTAAAATCTTAGAATAGTTGGATACACGAGCTTGGGAATAGACTTGAACCGATTGTCACTCGAAAGAAAGAGAGAAAGCAAGCCGATGTTTTAAATCATTCTTGATAATCGCAATCTCTTATCACTAAGTAGTCCTACATTAAGATTCATACTTTCTCCCAATACAATGTGACATTCATCCTTGGATCTTCAAACTGAGCAATCGAAAGAAAGACTGTAAAACAGTGGGCTCAATAACAGACGATTGCATGATGTATTTATTCTAGTATACAATTTACATTTCAAGGGTGTTTTAGAAAGAACTTTCGATATAGTATTCATCATAGCAATTAAATAAGGTGGGTGTGCTAAAATTTTAAAATACATTTAGAAAATTCTATGACGTAGAAAAATAATCAATCAATGCAGAATTATATTTTAGAAGTAATAGATTTTGCATCATTTATGCCCTTTTTTTGTCAAGTTAATTGTTTTGTTTGTAACCTTCTTCACTGGCTGACAAATATAATAGAATTAGTATAATTAGTCCAAATTATTATCCAAAGTTATTATGAAAATAGTATATCCAGACTCAAATAAAACATGTAATCTAACCATGTAAAGTGTATATCTCAAAATCAAAAACAAAGTTAATGAGAAAATGTGTAATTCTGACAATAACAAATTATTCAAGGCACATTTTACAGTTGCATAATACCTAACTGGAATTTCAAAAGTTATTCGAATAGATTCAGACTTGCGTGAATTCAGAGATGGTACCACTGCCATCGGACACGTATTAGAGCGAAGAGTTTTCTCAAGACGTCCGAAAGTGATTGAGATAGATCAAGATTGGCTTGTCATTTTGGCTTTCAGAACTTATCAAGGTTAAGGAAACTTTTAATTACTTCCTTGAATTTCTTTCCAGTGGTTAACGACTTCTTTCTCTGCATTTAACGGGTCTTTCTTTAGGGAAGAGACACTCTTGACTTTTCGTAAATTTAAATCTGTGGACAGATGAATAAACGTTATCCATCCAAATTCTGAACTTTTCTCTATAGCAATTTTAAAGTGTTCCCTTCTGAAAAACTGGCAATGCAAAATTGTACCCCCCCTCCTCCCTATCCACCACCGATTTCTAGTAGACAGGCATCTTCCCGGAGGTAAAAGCTGGAATTCAGCAATAAATCGATTGCAATAAAGAAATATTGCAAGCTGTAATTCATATTTTTCGAATATGAATTTCATAATTCCTATTGCATACAAAAAAAGCAATTTGTTTTTGTTCATTGTAGTAACATAAAAGTAATTTAGGATTGTAGGAAAATTATTTGGGAAGAAATAAACAATATTCTCGGTAGGTAATTTGATTAACTTCGCATTGGAGCAATGGGACCTAGCGGTCTGGGATCAAGCTCAAAGGAAAAGATCAAAGGAAAACATCTCGTTATTTTGAACCATGGTGAGATGACTTGGTGAACATCTGAGCTACCACCCCACCCACCAAACTTCCACACCACGCCAACGTGAGAACATTCGACCACCACAACAGATTTAACGTGCTCAGACCCCTCGAAGTTCGAACAAACAAACCTTCCGGTTGCTAACATTTACTCTTTCAACCGAGTACTACGATCCTAGAGCAATATTCTGGAAAAATTAACTGTACATTAGGAGCTGAAGTCTACTTGCTGATAAACAGGAAACGGGAAAAAGAAATTATTTGAAATTGGTTATCCAAGCATAAATTTTGGTACAGATTCGGAAATTTGACTTTAAAATTGGGTATTGTTCGTGGAAATTACAAAGATTTTGTTAGATTGTGTTGCATTTGAAAACAGCCCTTTACGCAAATTTTAAGTATATGAGCTGTTATTTTTGAAAGTGGTATTAGTCCATTTTTTCATACATCGAGATATTTAAGGGTTTACGTTTAAATTAATTTTTAAATATTGGCAAACGTTACTCAATTCGGATGATGTTTCCATCACTATAAGCCTGTTAAAATTTAGTATACAATAAATTATTATTGCATACTAAATTTTAAAATTACTATTATAAATACTACTAAAATTGTTAAAACTTTACTGGAAAAACTATTAAAATTGTTGAAGTTTTAACTAAAATAGTTAAAGTTAAAGCTAAAATTACCATTAAATCATATTTTTTCAAAGTGGACTTAAATCACTTTCAAAAATAGCGGCTCATATAAATTAATGTAATATCTATTCCCAAGCGAATTTTATTTTTGAATTCACTCTACCGTAAACGACGGATTAATAGAAAAGTTACATTTATAGAAGATGTTATTCGCAAATAAATGTTATCTTTGAAATTCCCTTTGCAACTGTGGAACCGAAGTATTTATAGATGTTATTTCCAAACGAATTTTAACTTTGAATTCGCTTTACCATAAACTCTACCACTCTATTTTTGAATTCACTACCATTATAGGAAGTAAAGAAGATGTTTCTTAAGTGTACCATATAATTATAAGAAAACTTTTGGAGAAAATTATCCTCGAACAATGGTTTCCTGTATGTGATGAACAACTTTCCCAGAAAGTTAAGTTCTGAAACATAATCGTTCCACACCCGACTGCCAAAGTATCACATTGTATAACAACAGAGTGCAAACCACGCAGCATTAATCTAAAACGTATCATCTCCATAACGATCGGTTCCTGTGTTAAGTAGGCTATAGTGCGAGCTCACATAACCCTCGTCATTACACTATTTATATCTACAACACTGGGCCATTCGGTCATTATAACTGCGGCTCCCGTAGAAGCCCTGCGTCTGTTGCCATGACAACCACTTTCTGCGTGCAGTTTTATTCCAGGAAATATGGCAATAACCGAACCTTACACGGATTAATTTAATTTTCGGATACTGTCAAAATGCATTAAAGGTGTTACGATCCCCAAGTACAATGTCGTACCTTTTTTTTTGCTTCAAGGAAACTGCCTTCAGTTGGACATTTCCTTAGAAGTGAGAGTCTGGCACTTTTAAAGGGTAATTTAATTTCTGCGGTAATTTTTGCATAGGCAATGGGTGCAGCTATGAATAATGGCCCGTCTTGTTTTTCTCTGTCTATCCAAGAGGGATATCTTTATTGGAGAACTGAATAAATTGGGATCTTTTTTGGGAAAATGTTTTTTTAAATTATCGAAATATAAGTGGTGTATCATTTCCCCCCACGTGACTGCAAAGAGGCAGATTAAAAATGAGCAATGAAACAAAAGTTTCTAATTTCGATCTTTTCTTTTTATCGCATGATATATTTAGTGTCTGAAGTTTGCTTCATCTCGTCTTAAAGCGCATGGCATGGCCTCTTTGGGAACGTAACTCACGGGAACATTTTATGCAACATTATTTTAGTGACCTATCTTAAAAAAGAATTCATACGGGATATTTTACTAATTGTTTGTTGTTTGACATGAAAAGCATCCAAAATCAGTGAAACATATATTTGTGGTACGAGAGAACTAAAAATCAAGTGTTCAGTTTGTGTGCATGTTGGTTAAATAGAGTGAAAAATGAGGAAAAATAAATCATTACAAATACATGTTCATCTTGAGAGTTTTTATATATACTCTATAACAAAAAAAAATCGACCCACCAAAAAGGTGCATAATTACAGTAGTGAAGGGCTCGATCAACTCTGAACGGCGCTGGGGACGTAAAGTCTATAGTCCCGTTTCCAACTTTGTACTCACGACAACCGCAGACCAGTCTGGAGACATCCAGGGTAGCGTGGGTATCTTGCCCTTACTATCGCACGCCACACATGCCCACGACAGGGCGTTATGGTTCGCGGTGCCATCTCCTTTGATAGAGACCCCTTTGGTAGTCATTTCTGGCACACTTACAGCACAGCGGTACACAAACGACATTCAACGAAGGGTTGCGTTACAGTTCCTTTTGCGACACCCCAGGCTTACTTTTCAACAAGATAAATGCACGACCGCACACTGCACGTATTGCTATGAATTGTCTTCAAGCTTTCCCAACACTTCCTTGGCCAACTAGGCCTCCTGATCTCTCTCCCATAGAGCAAATTTCGGACGTTTTGGGAAGGCGTTTGCAACCATCACGGAATGTTGACCATTTATCCCGACAGTTTGAGACAATTTGGCAAGAAATTCCGCAGTACACCATCCGGGAACTTTTTCAGTGTATGCCACGCCGGGTGACAGTTTGCATCCAGGCCAGAGGTGGACCAACGCCTTATTGACTTCCCCCCTTTGTAACGGTCAAACTCTTAAGTAAATCATTCAATTGTTTTGAAATTTCATTCGTTTGGATTTCATCCACCAATTTTAATTGCAATCGGACAACTCCTTCAGGGTGCGTCAATTTTTTTTTTTTTTTGGCATAGTGTATCAAAAATTCGTCTTTTTTCCATATAGGTAAACGTGAGGAACAATTGCTTTTTCTCTAACTAGAGTATCTTTTTCCTTGACATAAAATTCTTAACCTTCACTTTAAATTAGTCTATATTATTTTAGAAATAGCGGGAATCGCTCTTGGAGTTTGAATGTCTGAAAACAGTTGAGTTCCAATGAATAAATATATTTTTTGGTAATAAAAGCTTCAAACCAGCGTTTATTTTAAACATACAAATATATAGATAGTTGCAACCTTTTGCAACATAAGACTGAGAATTTGATAGGATGTTTAGAAGAGATTTGTTGCACCATTAAAACATTAAAGTCATTTCGCTTAACAGGAACAAAAACATCGCGTAGTTGAAACAAGTCGTGAAAAATAAAAACATGCCAGCAACTTCAAATCAACTTTGAGAAAAGTGTAAGTATTCAAATAACTGAAACAACAAATTTCTTCAATTCGCTGGCGTCGCTGAAACTTGGAGGCATGAGATTAGTGATAACAGTACGATTTTATTCGAAATACAGTATGAATTAGTGGCATACATATTTAGTGACAAAAGTTCGAATGTTCTCGACTGAATATTTTTATTTCTGCCAATTTATTTGTAACAATATTTTAAATTGTCTGTTTCTATGGCAACAATCTAATACGCTGTCGGAAGAAAATTAATGTTTTCATTTTTGATAGCAGATCATGTTTTTAAACGATTTTTTTCATTTACTTCCAGTGCTTCGTAAGTTTATTTCAGAATGAACTCACATTCTTTTACTGTTTTGTTGAGTTGTCAATTAAAATAATCACTTTGTCAAAATAAGCGAAATCTGAGTATTATTAAAATCTAACAGACACCAAAGTTTAAATTATTTGTTAACAAAACCTAACTGAAAAAAAAATAAGCAACAAAAAATCAATTGTACAAATTACGAGACGGTATATCGTCGACTTACAAGTAAAGACACTGTCACAATTTTCAAAATGGGTTTATAAGCTTTTCTAGACAAGAATGAGGTAATCCTTAGACTGGTGAGGTGCACTAATTTATTTTTTCTTTACATTTTGGTTATATTTCTTCTTGAAAATTAGTAAAGTGAACAGACTTTTCCCCTTTCATTGTCTCAGAACTTCACTACACTTCAATAATGGACCGGACGCCAGCGGATTTGCATAAAATCTGACTACTTGTTTGGGGGTGTTTTTCGTGGTATTGCCAGGGACCTATGCATGAACGCCGACGCCTACATGAAAATTTTGGACAATCAGGCTCTTCCTACGCTCTGTCAATTTTATGGAACTGACGAATGTTGCATCCAGGACGACAACACTCCATTTCATGTTGCCGCCTCTGTCAAACAGTGGTATCAAGATACGGATGTAAAACGTCTTCCCTGGCCTGCTCAGACTCCCGACCTAAATCCCATAGAACTTTTGTGGGACGAGTTACAGCGACGCTTACAGACCAGGGAACCACGTCTGAAATCTACAGCTGAGCTGGCGACATTCTTGCAGCAGGAATGAACACAAATACCCATAGCTGTGAATCAAAGCCTTGTTGAAAGTATGTCCAGAAGGGTTGCTAGTGGAATTGCAGCACGTATGGGACCATCCCCTATTAAAGCATGTATTATTTTCCGTATACTATCACATCTTGTTGTTCGGTCCCTTATTGTAGGGTAGGGTATGTGTTTTGACAGTGTGTTTGAGTTGTGAACCGTTTTATAACTTCCAGTTCAATAATAATTAATTCTTAATACTCCCTTTACATAACGATAAATGATTTATTTCCCCACTTTAAATACTCGGGTTTGATTTTCCTTCCAGTCGTCTTTTACTACAAGTGGCCTGGACGTGTCTTATACACGGTGTGTTGTTTCTAGTGAAATTACCATTAATTACCCTTGTTAATCATCGAAAAAATAAATAGGTCGAAGCATTAAGAATGCCATGTAAAAACAAGCACCAATCTCACTATGTATGCAAGACGCTAATAAATGATCTCGGAGATAAGTACATTAATAAATTCAGTCTAACCGATTACCTCAGTCGAATTTCCAAGTTCCTCTTGGTGGCGTAATTTGTTCCTGTAGCCATTCCAATTCATCCCCTTCTTCTCACCCTCACCTGGCTTGAAATCCCCTTCTCGCATAGACTTTTGATTAGAGGGTGTTGTTAATGACCTTGACGCCGATCACAACAGATTCCACGGCAGATAACGCCGATGAAATGCTTTTTTTTTTCGTCGTGTCGGCGCGTTTGGGAAACAAATGAGGCGTTCCGGACGCCTCGTAAAGTTAAGTGGCGATGAAATTATTTCGTTGTTCCAGCGAACGAAAGAGCTAATTTGTTCACAGCTTTCGATTTTCTTACCGAATGGAAGCAATCTCCGTCTGACCTTGTTCTGAAATGGATCATCATTTGAGTCTGTCCTGGCATCGCTGTTTCCAGAGATGGTGTTGTGGAATTTGGGATAGTTGTGGATTTTCGAGGATCTTATTTTAGGAACACTTGTCAGAGTAATTCTATGAAGCTTCGGAAGCCAGATTGGTATCCGAGTGATGAAAGCACTGGCTTATGGTTTAACAGGTCCCGAGCTCAAATGATTAGTGGTTCGAATGCAATTTACTGTATTCAATTACCGAACATTTTGTCGATTAAGCTTTAAATACAAGTGGGGCGCCTTTGGACAACCATGCACAGTTTTTAAACTTGAAAATGGCTTAATCTTTTATTATTCTATTTTGATTAAACCTTTTTTTAGCTTTAACTATTTTTTCTTCAGGTAATCTTATCCCAAACATTTGGTTATATCTGCCATTATTTTCAATAGGAAAACTGTCACTAATATCAAGTCACACAACACTTGAGTATGACTAAACTATTTCTCGTAATAATCCAACCAGTGGTTCAGTTGGTCGCAATGTGGTCATTTTTAGCTATACGAATTATCTAAGGGAGGGATTCCCGACCGGTGGTACGCGGCAACGTTTCAGGTGGGACGCAAGGATGATACGAGCGACCCAAATGTTCTACGAAGTTTGTTCGATTTTTTAGTATGTACAACCACGTTATGCTATTTCTTATGCCATTTGTTACTAGTGTGAGAGCGGTTTTTCTGAACTTCTGTATGTAAAAAATAAATATAGAAACAGAGTAAGTGTTGAAGAGGACTTAAGAGTGGAGTTGAGCTCCATTGCTCCTGATATTAATATTTTAATAAAAGACAAAAAACAACAAATTTCGCACTAAAAATTGATTTAAAAAAATTAACTTTGTTTGCTTAGTTTGCACTAATTATTTAAAATTATTTGTCTTTAGACCTGTGAGTAAAAATAAAATTGTAATTTTCAATAATCGTTTTATTTTTCCTTTATTAAAACATTATTAATACGAAATACAAGTGCATTAATCATGAAATATGAAGCTTTCTTAGTATTTTAATTGAAATAAAACAAGCCATTGGCACTTTTCTGACATTAGATATATGTTTCTAAAAAGTTATAGGACTGGTGGTACGCCAAAAATTTCTAAAAATTTCAAGTCGTATGCAGTTACTAAAAGGTTGGGAACTCCTGATATAAGGCTTTAATTGAACTCCAGATCGCTACGAACATCCACGATGAGAATAGAATTCGAACCCAGATGTCATTGAATCTGGTGTCATATAGCGCTATTTACTCGGCTACCAGATCATGCATTCCTAAGGACATAACAAATGGTCTGATGTTTTCACATTTCTTTCCTCGCGCAACCCGATCCAGAAAAGTATTCTCGGACATACAAATTTTTTATTTAGGCTTTCTTCTCGTGAGCCAATGTGTATTGAAAGGTCACACGACAAAAACAACTCACACACAGTGCCAAATCTTTCGTTTAACCCAAATAATGTGCAATAGAATCTACTGATGTTGAAGAAATCAGTAATACTTTTTAAGTTATCTGTTTCCATTTGCTTTGAGTGCAACATTCAATTAAGTTTAGGAATTCATTTACGGAAAAAAGTTGGTCCTTCCAAACCCAGTTTCTAGAAAAATATAAAACCCAGTATACTGTATGTAAAATATGAGTTTCTAAGCAATTTTTTCCCGGTAAATTAAAAAAAATTAATTGAATAAAAATAGTAAGAGAGAAAGAGTGAAATAATTTTTAATTATATTAACTATTACTTCATACTATTACTGCTTTTCTTTTATCTATTGCTATTTCATACTGCAGATTAATTTCGCTCCAAATTATTGGGGAAATTTTGGGTGTTTGGGAGTTTGTTTAAGAAATCAGCGCTTAAATTTCATTTACAACCTTTTTTTTCAGTAAAACACCATTAACAAAACACTTTCTTCATAAATAGCATTTGTAAACATTTGCACGCAATTATGATGCATTGCTCAAATAAAAACATCCACGCGTCTTTCTAGCCACAGAATTCAACTGTCAAATATATAAAACAACGTTCATCACGATTACGTCGGATATTGAATCAACACAAAAATGCCAAAAATAAATGCTTCCGGAAAAGAACGACGAATCCAGGCTAAAGACTTCGTACCTCGAGATATCTTCTAAAAATCCATCAGTATCGGAAATAGGTGTTTTCCAATATTTCGTAGCAAACCGAGTCTTAATGAATCCGACACACGCACTATTTTCAGCGGAAGGCTCCTGAATAATTGATTTGCTGAAGAACGACCTCACCTTGATCTACATGCCTGGAGGAAACAATGCAGTACTAATTATACGTAAGTTGGTAGCTCTTAGCCTGGACTTAGTCATCAGATTTGCTAATGTTCTGAGGCAATGTTTTTTTTCTCGTATGTCCTACAAGAACCCTCGGAACTCAAAAAATAAAATAATTAAAATTTCGGATAATCTTAATCAAAATTATTGCTTAGAATTGTGAAGAACCTTTGTCGAGTTTAGAATTGCGATATTTTAGTACAGCAGATTTGTAAAGCAATTCATCCTCGTATTCAGACTGAGCCGAAGCTATACTTATTAGGACCCGAGGCAATTGATTCAAATGCCACATTTAGTCCAAAACGAAATCTACGTACTTAAAATACTATACATTTTGATTATTTAAATTATGACTGTAAAATATATAAATTAACTAGCAAAATACCCGACCTTACTCGGTTTGAATTGGTTTACTCTAGATTGAAGAGATAATCAAAATATATAATGACTTACGTTTTTTGTAGAATAAAAATTTATTTTAACACCTTTCGCCATCTTTATATTTTCTACAACTTACTTTGGACACAAATCCTACACATGCATATCCATTCATGTAATACATTTCACATACATCGCACATTTGCTGTATGACAAAGCTACAAAATGACGAAAGGTGATACTAAGGTTACTACTATAAAAGACGATTTTGAGGGAGATTTGGAATTCCCTTTCTTAAGTTCTTTTCATGTTCAACTCAATTAATTAAAATTACGATTTACGGCGAGTGCTCTCGCACTCATAGTCAACACAACAATATTTTTTTTACTTGTGGCACTCTTGCCTCCGGTATGCGAAATTGTGAAATTTTGCAATCTTCTCTTGTCATCACTCATTAAATGAAGATAAGTAATCACTGTATGCAAATTTCCATGAAAATATCTTAAACAGTGTGGACGTGTATAGGGCACATACATACAGACAGACAACAAACGCGAAAGAGACGGATTTGACATCAAAAGGGTCCAAAACGGATAGAAAACTTCAAATGGCTCGAAAATATTGAATGTACAAACAAACACTCCATTCTTATTTATATAGATGAGAAGATAAAGTATATTTATATTAAGTGATCCCATATTAATTTTGTATCTAAATTATCGTTCAGATATTTATCTTTGATTGAAATTATTTATTGACTATGCATAAAAGTAACAAAAAGCAGTATTTTCATTATGACGCCTGATCAGATCACCAGAACAGAAATAAAGACTCCTTATGTCTTATTTTGTGTTCCCTAGACGTTTGTGAGTCTATAAATTTTATTGCCTTCTCTTTTCTGAAGAGTATATATGATCGGAGGAATTGCAAAAAAGGAAGAATTGACTTTAAAGTGTTGTATTCCAAAAATGAACTGCATGAAAACATTTATTCTCTTCATACGAGCAGCACAAGAAAACATTTCTGGAACAAGTGGAAAATTGCTCATAAAATTTTGTAACAATTAATAAACCGAAAAGCCTTTTAATATATATTTTTGAATACCACTAGGGGTTGCAATCCGATCCGGCGGATCCGGCATCATTTGGCTACCTACCGGATCCAGCAACATCTATCGGATCCGTTCCGGATCCTTTGAACCCGAATTTTTTTAAATTAAGTAATCGATTATTCAAACCCAACTTTAAAATCGCAAAATCGTTTATTAAGCAATCGATTGTGAATTAATCGATTTTATATTTTTCGATAATCAGTTTGGAGAATTCTAGCAAAAATAATACATTAAATTATCAATAATATTTTTTTTTTAAAGAGGAATTAGAAAAGCAAATTCTGCAAGAAAATGGAGACTATTACAAAAAGACAAACTTTAGAACAGAAACAGATTTTGAGAAAATACTGAAGAAAGAAATGACTTCATATAAAATGGAGTCAAAGGAAAATATTTTTCTCTTATGTACGACTACTTAAAGACGGTTAAATCAACTAGTGTCGAAGCTGAGAGGGCCTTCTCGACCGCTGGTTATATTTGCAGTTCATTGAGAAGTAGGTTGGGGGATGACATAATTAATACGATTTGTTTCCTTAGATCGTTCTTTCAAACTCAAAAGTGATTTTCATTACTATATAACTTCGATTTAAGCAATTAAGAAGAATTAAAAGTTCCCTTGTTTGTTATGCTGACCAAAAACTGCCAAAGATTAGATTTTTATGTTAGCATGAGACGAGGTTAGGTACAATTTATGTCATTTGCTCAACGACATTAGAAATCAACTATTCAATTTTAGATATATAGAAAAGTACTGCGTATTAAACAAACTGATGTTTTTTGGTGTGGAAACTAGTAAGACTGATCATAATCAATCGTTTAATACTTATTACCTACTAGTAGTACTAGTAGTTACTATAATTAATTGTTGGTGATTGATTTCCTACATATGGATAGTTATTAATAAAGTTGATTTTCTAATGCTAAAAAAAAACGTTTTGTTCGTCAATTTGGAATAATATACTTTTTACCTACTTTCACTCATCCGATTATGGAAAAATACATACTGGTTGGATAGACGTATTAAAAAAGTACCAATCCAGCCGGATTGAAAATCGTGCCAGATTGCAATCCCTAATTACCACGTATTTAGACATTTTTGCTCGGGATCTTTACTCTTACTAGGCTAACCCATTGGCCTTTCGTGAACTTAGCTTGAAATGTACCTTTTATAGCTATGCCGATATTCTGAGATCCATCTCAAATTATTTTACGCAAACATTTAGAGAGAGACGCGGTGTACAAAAGTAAACAATAGAAATGCAACGAAAATGCGTCAGGCTCCTATCTGAAATAACATCCTTCACTTGAAACAATGATTGCCATATTATTTGGAAGAAATGACCCATTTTTAATTTTGAAATAAAACTGGTAAAGCTTTTTTTTTATCAAAAGTTTCCTTTCATAATTTGAAATTATTTTTCTGATTATTTTTACGTATGATTATACAACTTCGTTATTGCTTAATCTGTGAAGTTATAAAACATTTTTTTTTACTTTAAAAGTTCTGTAACGTGACTCAAAAATTTAGATTGAAAAAAATATATATATATATAATTTTTTCAAAACCATTTCGCTCGCGCAATTTAAAAAAAATGTCAATTGCCGAACGCAATGTCGAATGCGTAGTATTGTGTGATACATCAAAGGTTGCCAGAACATCTCTTTTAAAGAGAACATATCCTCTTTTTCTGTTCGGATCTTTTTTTCACTCTCTTTTTTAAGTCAGATCTTTTTTGTTCACTTTTTGTTCTCTTTGTTCATTATTTCGGATTGTGATAAAAAATATATTTCACATTTCAAACTTTTTAGCGCTAATATATTCACGTTGCCTACTAGTATATTGTTATGTAAATCACAGTTATTCAAATACGTTCTAGATCTAGTACATTGTACGAAAATCGTACGTATTATTAAAACGCATCAACGTATAATAGGAAGTTCAACCCCTAGTGTACTTTGAGCTCCATGTTAAAACGTCTCATTAGGAGATCAAATCGATAACCAATGTGAGAATTTAGATTCGTGTTAAAGAATAATAATAAGAAATATATTGTTTTTATTACATCAGAATGAATAGTAAGAAATATTGTTCTTATTATATCAGAATGAATAGTAAGAAATGTTGTTCTTATTATATCAGAATGAATAGTAAGAAATATTGTTCTTATTATATCAGAATGAATAGTAAGAAATGTTGTTCTTATTATATCAGAATGAATAGTAAGAAATATTGTTCTTATTATATCAGAATGAATAGTAGGACGCGTACGATGCGCAGCCTTTTTTAGTTTTGAAGGAAATAGCGTTACTAACCTAGCCACCTTTTAGCGTTAAATCGATTCAGTGAATTATAATTATGTGTTGGTGTATTATTTACTTGTGTTGCTTATCAGTAGCATTTGTATTAGTTCCGCCCATTGTTAAATTATAAGTTTTCGTGTTTGTTTATGTGATAAAGTTAAAAGAATATAATATTCGTTGCAGCTCCTTTATTAATCGAAATTCTAAGCAGGGGGTATATTTGGATGTATAATTGTATAGGAGATATAGAATCTCATCCATGTATTTTGAGACAATATCGTCAGTAATTTTTCCCGCAAACTTTTCAAATGATCCAACACTCATTCGGAAGTAATTAAAATCTTCTCTTGATTTTCACTTTTCGTGTCCTCTATTTATCCACTTTTTTTTCTTCAAAATAAGTTTAACAAATGTTCTCTTCACTGATATTTATCTTCTGGCAACCCTAGATACATCCCAGTAGTCAAAGATCAAACGGCCCAAAACAGAAAAAAAAGAAGAAAAAAAAGATAATGTAATTTAGTGTGTCAAAGTTTCTGTTCAAATGCAAATGAGCGAAAAAAATAGAAATGAAATCACGAATAGTAATGTCTGGTTCATTGTGACTTCTACCAATATCTTGCATACAAACAGTCAGAGGTCAAACAGCCCAAAATAAAATATAAAGAAAGAACTAGATCGAGTAAGTTTCTGTTTAAATTCAAATGAGTAAAAAAATACAAAGGAAACGATGAATGGGAATCTGGTTCATTGTAACTGGCACCAGTATTGTGCAGAAAGCTCTTCAGGGGCAGAGGTCGAACTGAAAAAATTAGTTAATGCTTTGAAAGAGGAGAAGAATCTTCGGATTATTTTAACCTTTTTTGGATCCTTATATAAAATCCATCGAAACTGATTAAAATTAAAACCTGGAATTTTGAATAATTTTGAAGTAGTTTATGGTGAACCAAGTGCCAGCCTAAATCCTAAAGTTCTTATTGAACTAATTACTGCACTGCCAAATATAGGTTTAAAATTTTAATATTTTTACCTCGCACTTCCAAACCCTTTACTAATATGCATGTGTACATTTTTGTTTGTTTAAACTTACCATTGAAAGTTTAACCAGCTAATTTCACTGCTTGAGTGCTCCAAATTTCGGTCAGAAAGTTGCGGAGACCAAAGAAGAATAGGAAAGGAATGGTATGTTTTTTCTGCACTTTGAATGTGGGGGCTAATACGATCCGTTGAAATAACCTTCAGAAACTTTCCAATGCTATTTCATGCGCAACTACTCTGGCGAAATTCAAAGAGCTCTAACGTTGAAACTATAATTTATGATTCCTTCAAGTATTTCAAACAGGTGGCAGTATCTACTTTACTAACAGACACGTTTGATATTTAGGGTATATTAAGCTTAAATAATTTTATTAATTACACTTATCCACACATATTTTAAACATCGCCCTACGCTATGTTACTATATTTACATGCAAATGCTAAAAGCTTTTTAAAAAATTAAATAAATCAAGACATTAGTGACAGTATTTACTATCAAAAATGTTTTACTATTTTACAAGGAACTCGCTCTCGAATAAGACTACGAAATTGTTCGTGTTCGTATATTGTAAATGGAATAAATCCATACTATTTAAAATAGAGAGAGAAATCAAATTTATTACAAACACAAAACATAATAATTTAACAACCTGATCGACTTACAAATAAAACGAAATGTGTTTACGATTGTTCTACTCGTCCAATAATAAAGCCAGTCAAATAATACTCGATACGAATAGTTCTGAATAAGAACATAAGGTCTGAAAATCCAACAGAAACGAATGTTGTTTACAATTATTTTAAGCATAAATACCACTAAAGATTTTGAAGCTTACAAAACTTTTCGTCATACCATAAAACACAAATATCACTAAAGATTTTGAAGCTCACAAAACTTTTGGTCATATCATGAAACAAGTGCCCTTTTGAATTGGTTTACAAGAGGGCATTTCGTGACTCGAAAACAAAAATAACTGACACCAGCAAACACTCTCAAGCCTAATAAGAGGGTTGCTATTTATATTTCAGGCCTAATATTGAAAAAACAAATATTTATGATCGAAATTGGTTTTATTGTTTTTCAAAACATTCTCCATGAAGATCAATACACTTTAGCATGCGTTTGAACCAATTTTCGAAGCCCTTTTCCACTCCGATCGATTTACCTCCAAAACATGCGTTTTGAATGCATCAACCGCTTCTTCGGGTGTCGAAAATCGTTGACCACGTAATTTATTTTTGATGCATGGGAATAAAAAAAAATCATTCGGAGCCAAATCAGGGCTGTACGGTGGATGACCCATCAATTCGATATTTTGGCCAGTCAGAAAATCCTTTGTTTGAGTCTATGTGTGAGAGCTCGCATTATCGTGGTGAAGAATGATTCGCCTCTTCTTCTGCTTTCTTTGAATTTCTCCGATGACTTCTGGCAAACAAATGGTCGTGTACCATTCAGAATTGACCGTCCTGCGTTGCCCTAACCCCACTGTCGCCACGAGACCGGTAATGCCGGAAACAGACCATTTGCTTCTATCGCGAACTACTTTGTTTGTTGGATTTGAGTCGTCTTGGAAGACCCATACAGTCGATTGCTGTTTTGTTTCGGGCTCATATGCATAGATCCATGATTCGTCACCTGTGTTGATGTTATACACAGCCTCTGATGTACCTTGAACGTATTTTTTCAACACTTCCTTGCACCATTCGACACGAGCCTTCTTTAGAGCGTTTGTCAGATTATGAGGGATCCAACACGAACAAATATTTATTTACGGCCAAATGTTCATGTAATATCTTATTGATGCTTGTCATACTAATGCCCAAAGATGCCTCAATCTCACGGTATGTCACATGACAATCTTGCTTTATCAGTTCATGAACAGCATCTGTGATTTTTGGCACAACTTTGGACAACCTTCACGGAATTCGTCCTGGAGCGAACGTCGACCACCATTGAATTCATTATACGAGTTTTTTAACAGTGATGTAGGATGGTGCTTTATCGCTGTATAAAGAATTAAGTTCATCGAAGCACTCTTGTCTTGATAATCCACGTCGAAATTTACGAAAAATAATCGCACGAAAATGTTTACGAGTCCATTCCATTTTTTGTCTGAGATGAAATTTTTAATTTACTGTAAATAACACAAACCACGCTAAAAGAATAAAAAGTTCTAAAGAAATTATGATAAAAAATATTAAATTATCGTTTGCAAACATCAGCTGTTGCCTAGCAACACTTCATGTTATCAAGGCCCTAAATATAAATAGCAGCCCTCGTATATGTGAGACTATAAACGAATTTTTTTAAACCGGAATGTATAAGTATTTTTAATTATCATCGCACTGGAGCAACAGAAAGCGCTAATGGTGACGTTCCGGGATCAAACCCGAAGAGAATATATCCTCATCGTGTGCAGATAAAAGATTTGGTGCATAAAATCTCCTAGCGGTTGGAAATCAACCAAGATCGTAGGCGTGACAGGGGATTTTGGAATTATTCGTGTCAAGGGGCTTTCTCAGGGCACCCGCATTTCTTGAGGGGACCATTGTTCACGGTTGTCTACATGAACTCGGGGTAGAGGTAAAACGATGCTGATAAGGTCATGTTAATGCACAGGGTTGCTTACTAAATCAGATCATGGGGCAAAATGAAACGTGACCGACATGAGCAGCACGAACATCAAGTTGGAACTTGCGTCGTATTCTTCAGAAAGGGCGTTACACAACGAAAAGAAGCAATTAATGGCTTCTTTTTATGGGTAGAATGGGAGAGAACGTGTATGCAGACCAGTAACCAGAGATGCAACAGTTGCGAGGCATTGGGCCCATGAAAACAGGCCCTGAAATGGACGATAAAAATTGTCAATTATACATTCATTCTACTTAATTAAAATTTGACGAGTCTAATTCGTCGTTCAAACTAGGACAAAAATAAATGTGTTCATTCTTGTTCGTGGCAATAGTAATTGGTGTTCCGAGACTCTCCTTGAATCAAATATTCAATCGTTCTCTACAAAAAATACATTTTATTTAATCTGACTCCATAGAAATATTTAACCCTTCTTTGCATACTGGTGGAAATTTCCATCATAACATTGAATACCCAAAAAGTATATAAAAGAACAAGTTCACTTTAAGTTGATCGTGTCTGGATACCTTTTTAATGTCCATTGCATAAAAAAAAACATAGCTGTCAAAAATAAGCAGGTGTCACTATCAGTAAAACGAGCTTGAAGTTGTCATTCCGCTGTTTGTTGTAGTTGCAATAAACGTATGATTTCGTTTTTAATTTTGTTTTATTATATTTGAGTTTCTATTGCTAAAAAAGTGAAAATGAGTGGAAGAAAGGTTTGTAACATGTGTTTCTGTTATTTTTAGAGCAATTTCTGAAAAAGTTTGCGTTTAATTTAAAAAATACCACATGATACCATCCTATTGTTTTTTGCCAAATTTATACTATAAATATATACTAAGATTTTTTTTAACCATTTTTCCTTTAATTTTGAACATGAATTATATCATCTTGATTTATTTCACCAATAAAGAAAAAATCCTGCAAAGAAGGGTTAAACGGCTGCGTTATCAGGTAAGGTAAAGTAATTTTACTTAATGTCGAACGAGAGAAACACAACGGGCTATTGACGACACTGCGTTATCAGACATTATTGTTTTGGAATGAACGCGGAGATTAGAAGCTGTGCGATCTCTCTCATCCTGTTGTCATTCTCATCAAACAAAATTATACGAAAATATAACAGCAACTAGTGTGCAAACGATAATAAGAAAATATAACAGTAATTAGTGTACAGACGATAATTCGAAAATATTACAGTAACTAATGTGCAAACGATAATCCGAACTGTTTTTTTTTTTTTTTTCAAATAAATCTATATCCAATGGGTTTAAGTATCGTAATCTAACGTATGTTTTTGTTACAGGCCAGAGGATGGGCGAAGACGAGGGTAACAGGCCCCGTAAGGCCATCTTCTCCTTCATCACCCCTGCAACCACAGTCCGCGCTTCGTACTCTGTGCAGAAGCGCTCCCTCACCAAGGCGCTGCAGAGGCACCGGTGGTTCGACGAGGGAGAGCTGCTGGACACCATGGAGAAAGGAGGTAATTTCTCGTTTGTTCTCTTTAAACTGAAGACTTTTGAGTCTGCGTTAAGGTGCGTTCTCAAGAATCAAGTTTACTGGACTGATTATAGCTGATCAACAAAAGTTGGATGAAAGCTACAGTCCGGGTTGTTGGTGGTAGCGATCAATCCCGAAAGGAAACATCCGAAGACAACATCTCTTCATTTTGAACCACGATCAGACTATGAAGTCACCACCTGAGCTGGCATCCCACTTTCCAGACTAAAGCTTCGGTTTCCTAAGAAAGTAGAGCCGTTATCTAACAGCCGTGATACGTCATGACGCCGCGGGCATAACTAGGCGGCCATCTAAACAGACTCCAGAGGTGTCAACTTAGACGGACAGAATACGTTGGAGAATGGGCAACACAGACGGCTTTCGTGGTTTATTCTATTCGAGAAACAAAACAAAGTGGCTTTTTTATTCTCTTGTCCAAAGTTTCTAACTTTGGGATCGTTGAAGATATTTCCAAATCTGGTAATCTTATAAATATAATAACTCAACCTGCACCTGAAAAACACATTTAAGGTCCTGTTCACATGGGACTTTTCTAACGCGCGTTTTCCAAGGTCAGCTTTTTTTTATGGGTTCAATTGTGTTTTTTATTCCCCTAATTCAAGTTTCTATCTTTGCGATCGTTGAAGATAGAGTGAAAATTTCAACGGATTTCAAATCAACGTAAAATTCAACGCCAGATCGATACCAAAAACAGTTTTATTATTCAATTATTTACCATTTGATTATTTAATTATTTATTAAATAATTAATTATTTATTTAAAGAAAATCACAATTAAGGTATCGATCCGGCGTCAAATTTTCCGTAGATTTCAAATCCGTTCAAATTTTTATTTTGTATTTAACGATCCCGATTTTACAAAAACAAACTAATCAATGGCAGTCAAAAATTTTTTTTTTTTTTGCTCCCTTTCGTTTGAATCGTTTTGCGCAGGATATGAAATCTTGCCACTACAAGAGAAAAAGTTCCCTAACTGTTTGAGACCGCTATGACGACACTCATGGAAATGGTGGCTCCGATAATTTTCGTTACGCTCACAAACAACGCTTTCTAGGAAACCAACACCATATGTTAGTATAAACTTTTAGTGACGTCACCCAAAGCAACATCACAGCCGCTAGATCAAGGCTACGCTTTCTTAGGAAACCGAAGCTTTATTCACACCTCGCGAACGGCAAGATATTTGAGGCCACGACAGTTATAACGTGCACCAGCCCCTCTTACACAACCGTTTTTGGTGGAATCTATTTTCGGAATAACATTCCTTGCATTGTTAATCCGGAACACTTCAAATTGGGTTAAGGCCGTTGCAGTCGCCCCATCCTAGTAGGTACACTACCCTACAATAATGCACCGAACGTCATCGGATTTGCATAAAATCCGGCTACCTCTTTGGGGGGGGGGGTCGTGGTATCGCCTGGAACCTTTGCATGTTGTTCCTGGTCAATTGAACCCCGACGCCTACATGAACATTTGGGACAATCAGGTTATTCCTACGCTCTGGCAATTTTGTGGAATGGATGAACGTTACTTCCAGGACAACAACGCTCCATGTCATGTTGCAGCCTCTGTCAAGCAGTGGTATCGAGATACATATGTAAAACGTCTTCCCTGGCCTGCTCAGAGAGTTCCGACCTAAACCTCATAGAACATTGGTGGGGCGAGTTAGAGCGACCCTTACGTACCAGAGAACGACGTCCGAAATCTTCAGCTGCGATGGCGACATTATTCCAGCAGGAATGGACACAAATACCCATAGGTGTGTATCAAAACCTTGTTGAAAGTATGCCCAGAAGTGTTGCTAGTGTCATTACAGCACGTGGGGAACCATCCCCCTATTAAAGCATGTATTATTTCCCTTATACCATCACATCTTGCTGTCCGGTCCATTATTGTAGGTATTTTAATAACGTCGTTCTGGGCAACACAATGGGCTATTGACGACGGTCCGGGACAATCCCAACAGGAAAGATCCGAAATAATTTTTACCACGGTCAGATGACTATTGTTTGGAAGCCCCTTGTCTAATGTAAGCTTTCGCGGGCTATAGCTTGGAATCCTCAGTCTAAAGCAGTGTTTCCCAACCTTTTTTGTGCCATGCCCCACCTAAGCCTTTCTAAAATTCTTATGCCCCCCTATGTAACATATACATAATTTTTAATATTAAAAAATTGAATTGTTCACTTAAGAAACTTAAATGATAGGTTTTAGAAAGAAATCAAATTCTTAAGCCCACCTAAGCCACCGCAAAAAAACAAAAACAAAAACATATTTTTTCCATTTGACAAATTTTTTAGGAAAATTATGCTTCTAAAATTAAAATAAATACAAATCAAATCAAATACTTACCAATTATATCTACACAATGTATATATTTTTTAAATCAACGAGACTTTTATAACAGTTTTTACGGATGCCTATTTCAAATTAACACCAACTGAATGCTGCGAAACACTACAGAAGTTCCGACAAGCCATTCAGATGCGAACAACTGCGTTGTTTAGCGAGATTTTAAAGCGTCCGGATGTCCACGCAGAGCCTGCCGTCTGCCGCAGGGAGGTTAACTGGACGACGCCAAAAACCCAGTTGATATTTTGGTCTCGTCAAACGAATTTATAATATTTATTGGCCGCAATTATTTAAGAATTTGCTTTTTTCTTTCAATTTTGGCACCGAAATCTAGCATTGCATTTGAATGGCCCGGAGCAAAAGGGTTAAACTCGTGTCGAGTCCATTTTCGAATTGCCCCCTTTTACAATCCAATTGCCCCCCTGTGGGGCGTGGGCCCCACGTTGGTAAACATTGGTCTAAAGCAAGCTTTTGCATCCTATGTAGAGCATCGCTAGACGTATTTTATCTATCATCAACGTTTCTGTCCATGCGTTTATATTAGTCGAAGTCAAATGGGAACCTTAGATATTAATTTACGTTAGGCTTTTTCTGTCAAATTAAATATAAGTATCGATAGTTTTTTTTTTTTGTGTGGAGGAACGTTCTCCCTGTATGGTATTGCGGTTGGGACGCCACGGCTTGTATTTTGAATATTAGTTCACCACCGTCACTAATAAAAATTTTAAGGAATAAATTCTTTAATCGATATGACAGTTGATTGTTCAACACCAATTAAATAAAACGCCGACCAAACGACTGTAAACAACACTTTAATATAACCTTGATATATATCATTAAAGAAATGCTATAACGTTGCTCCGACGAGAGAAGGCATTCAACCTATGTTGAGTTGGTCTTTGAATAGGTATGGAAGGTTATTAAGAGGGCTTTTACTGGTAAAGAAATGAATAACGATCGTCATGTACGGCTCCTATCGCCAACTAGTTCTCATTATCAGATATCAGACAGAGACCACAGTTTCGGCACCGAACGATAAACTTTGAACTATAATCCTTGTTAAAAACGCCAGTGGTGGAAGCACTTTACTTATGTTTTAACCTTTTACCTAGTTTAAAGAATAGACTCATTCAAAACCACGTGACTCTAACTCACGGAAGCCGTACTATAAAGCCTCAGTCTTCCGTCTAGTTTATTTGTATGTTTACACTGAAATTCCCTCTCGTAAACATGTTTACATGGATCCCCTGAGTTCATGGAGGCGGTTAAATCATCCAAAGCTAGCTACAGCGCAGTTCATAGGGTTCAATGTCCGACCTATACTTTTTGTACTTGAGACGTCTTTCGAAATTAAATTCATTACAATTTGAATAATGTTTTAAGGCTTTTAACCAGACCTTCACTTGATCAATAGAATATTTCTTACGGTTATTTCAACTAATATATGTGGTTGTTTACGTTTGTTGTGGTGTGTGGTTGGTTGTTGAATTTACGTCGCACTGGAGTAACACAACGAGCTATTGGTGACAGTTCGGGATCTGTGCCTAAGGGAATGATCCAAAGACAACACCTCGTCATTTTTAACTACGATCAGATGACACGGTCAACGTCTGAGCTGGTACCCCACTTTCCAAACTTCCACACCATGCCAACGTCGGTGTTGGGGGAAAGTAGTACTCGGAAATTTTGTGACTCTCGGAATAAACTTCCGAGCGTCACAAAATCAACCAAGTTAACCACAAGTCAAGTACCTGACTTGGTTGATGTAAATCAAGTGTACAGTAAAAAATGGACTTCATACATATATATTTTGTTTAATTTTCAGACCTTAGGGATTAAAAAATATCAAACATAATCTTGTGATATATTATATTGTGCTGCAGCTACCACACACATTTGGTACTGCTTTTATAAAACAGCTGACTGTTTAAAAGCCCGCGTTATTTTACCGGCAAGGATAAAAGTCGTCATCAACTTGCAATAAACACATTTTAAAACACAACATAACACAATTTGTTTAACTAAATTACTCACAAAGAAAACAGTCTGAAGCTACAAACTATTCGATTGTTTATTTTATGAGTGAATGAACAAAGAGAAAATGACCCCATAAATGCATTTCAAAGAAAGTTGAATGGAACAACTATGAAACTGAAAGGAGGCCCCCCAGCAGGGGAAGAGAATCACTCAATAAAGATAAATGGGAGATATTCTCATACATTACACACATTTCATTTTTGTATTGAACAATCAATTGTTTAAAAAATGTCGATAACGTTTTTATGTCATTACCGAAATCAACGCCATCTGGTGTAAAGGATTGACATTACCTCCCCAAGCTCATTTATTCAACTTTTTGTCAGGTTTAAGTGGCGTTAATGGAAAAATTGAACAACAAAGCCAAACAAAGCTACAAACGAACGACGAAATGTGCGTATTGAAAGATCGAGTTGCTTGAAGAGAGTTGTCTGACCGGTATGGATCTGCGATGCCATTATAGTCCCGCATTCCATCGGGACAATTTAGTGGCATGGCGTCACCGTTTCTTTTCTTTTGTTTTGTACCCAAGAGATATCGCGGTTTCTTCTCTTTCAATTATTTCACGGTTATTTTTGAAAGATTTATTTTTCGCGCTGGCTCCCCTTGTATTAGTGGAAAGTCTTTTGCATTCCAATGTTGAGATAGAAACGACAATTCTTTCAAGCTTGAACAGCAAAATGTAAGAGAGCTTCTTCGGTGTAACGAGGGCTCCATCCATCTTAATTTCCCTTGCTTAAAAAAAAATCAAGGTCGCCTGTGCGTATTTAGAACTCTTTCACGTCGTAATTGTCATCGGCTAACTTAACACATTTACAACTTTTGTGTCATCTTCATTTGCGTTGTGATAGAAGGACTTTAGGGTAATTGCCGAAAGCTCTGTTTGTCTTATTTAGCCTTCTCAATCTCGTCGTGGAAAATTTACCTGAGGAGGTTTAATAGGCAGAATTCACTTACAAATTATAAAAAAATAATTTGATTTTACATTATTGTTAAGATTTAAAAGCTCATGTTTTTCACTAAATTATGATATTTAATAAAAAGAATCTCAAAGTTTCTTAATGCAAAAAAATTATTCGTGCATTAGAATAGTGAGCTTTTGATACACTTTTGAATAAATGAAAACAATGTATTCTTTTATTCTGCGAGAAAGCAGTGGCCCAGTGGGCTTGCCCATTATGCTAGCTTACGATTTGTAGATGACGCAGATTTGGGTCTTCTCTGAGTGTATCTTCTGTGAAAGAAAAACTTTCTTGTGTATGTTTATCCTGTCGTTGTCTGTATTGTGTTTGATGTAGCTTGAACGTGTTCCTTTCACCATGAAACTCAACTCCACCAACTAACTGTCTATTTCTTTACATACACTACCCAAAATTAATAGACCGAACGCCATCGGAACTACATAAAACCCGACTACTTGTTTGTGGGTGTTTTTCGTGATATGGCCTGGGACCTTTGCATGTTGTTCCTGGTCAATTGAACGCCGACGCCTTCGTGAACATTTAGGGCAATCAGGTTCTTCCAGCGTTTTGGAAATTTTATGGAATGGACGAATGTTACTTCCAGAACGACAACGCTCCATGTTATGTTGCATCCTCTGTCAAGCAGTGGTATCCATATATTAATGTCTTCCCTGGCCTGCTCAGAGTCCCGACCTAAACCTCACAGAACAATTATGGGCGAGTTAGAGAGACGCTTACGGACCAAGGAACCCCGTCCGAAATCGACAGCTGAGCAGGCGACATTCTTGCAGCAGAAATGGACACAAATACCCATATCTGTGTATCAAAACCTTGTTGAAAGTATGCCCAGAAGGGTTGCTAGTGTAGTTGCAGCACATGAGGAACCATCCCCCTATTAAAGCATGTATTATTTCCCTAATACCATCATATCTTTCTGTCCGGTCCATTATTGTAGGGTAGTTAGTGTATTAGTACAAGATATAAAGTACATAAAACGATTAGTTAAGAGTTATGAGCTTATTCATGTCGATAAATAGACGTAAATATTTTGGTACTTACAAAACATTAGAGGATGTATCGAGCATATTGAATGGTTTCAACCGGAGTAACTCAGGGTAATTACAGTATTCGTCCTGCTTACGATATATTTGTAATTTCAATTTGTGGAAAATAAATTACTCCTTTTAATGGAGTTTTAAAATTTCCAATTAATTTTTCATTGTTTAAAGAAAATGGCTTAAAAGGTGTTCCCGAAATTTTTTTTTTTTTTTTAAGGGAGGAAGTTGGACAGATTTTGTATTTTAATTAAAGCAGCTGAACGAAACAGGCACACCGTGCATCTACCTTCGTTGAAAATTAATTAGTTACGTTAGCACACGATTTATTTGATATTCTTTACACAGGATCATCAGAGTAGAAAATGTTCATTAAATTATACAAAAAAAATTCTGAAAATAAAGTTCTTAACTTTTTCAAAACAGGAAAGCAGAGATCGTTTGGAATTATAATTAATTAGAGTTTAATTTATTTTTAGCGAGAAGTTTTGAAAGATAGTAGTCCAAAATTGTAAACAATGTAGTTTCTGTTAATGTTGTTAAGATGCCTAGTTGTTCGAATGCTATAGTATTCATATTACTGGAAATATTAACAAAGCATTTCAACGATATATTCCCAGAAATTTTGAATATAATACATTTAAACACTTCCAGGATATTATTTGAAAGAATTAAACCGAACCTTAGTTTTTAATTTATTACATTTTTGGTGATTGATATTTCAACGAAGGCAGCTAACGATACCGACAACATTCATATTTTTACTGATACTAGCATAATTATGTTCTCACAGCATTGGATTACGTGATAATTAAGATGACATCCTCTTTGTGCAATTTTCCCCCCTCTTTATAATAAATATTTATCATAGTTAAAGGTTTTTCTGATACAATTAGGAAAAGTTACATAAGTTAAAAGCCCGAAAGTTTATAAGTGTTTGTATTTACACTAGGGAAAACTTAACAGGAGTTGTAATTGGCCATGAACAGGTGTCTAATCTACAATCCAGTACACTAGAACCAAAACCAGAAGGTTGTATCTGAAATGTGAAAAGTTTGTGTACTGTCATGAGCAGACTGTTTCCATAAATCACAGGTGTGCGGGTATGGTGGGTTAATCTTAATCAAACGGTTAATAACTAAACAAATGTTTTATAAATATGTTGTTTTCATACTATCCAACTAACGCCTAGTTTTAAATTACACCTTGGACTTGGTGTTAAGTCGTTTTAAAAAGTCCAGGGTAGCGTGGGAATTCTGCCCTTACTATTGCACGCCACACATGCCCCCAACAGGACGTTTTGGTCTGGAGTACCTTCCCCTTTGATAGCCGAACCACTTTGGTAGTCATTTCTGGCACGCTTACACCACAGCGGTACGTAGACGTCATTCTACAACCGGTTGTTTTACCGTTCCTTTTGCGACACCCCGGACTTACTTTTCAACAAGATAATGCCCGTTCGCAAGCGGCATGCGTTGCTATGAATTGTCTTCAAGCTTTCCCAACAGTTCCTCGGCCTGCTAGGTCTCCTGATCTCTCCCCCTTAGAGCAAATTTGAAACGTTATCTGAAGGCCATTGCAACCATCCCGGAATGTTGACCGTTTAGCCCGACAGTTGGAGACAATTTGGCAAGAAATTCCGCAGGACACCATCCGGGAACTTTTTCATTCAATGCCACCCCGGGTGACAGCTTACATCCAGGTCAGAGGTGGACCAATGCCTTATTAACTTCCTCCCTTTGTAACGATCAAACTCTGAAATAAATCACTCAATTGTTCTGAAATTTCAGTCGTTTGTTTTTCTATGTATATTCTTCACATCCACCAATTTGTATCGCAATCGGAGAACTTATTGGTACGTCTATTTTTGTTAAAAGAGTGTATTTTGAATTGTTGAATTTCTTAAAAACATATTTAGAGGTGAATCGTTAAATATTTTTTTAAAAACTTAACTATATATCCCTAAATTTATGCAGGGGGGGGGTGGAATTTTAAGCCCGTACAATCACGTCGAGACGGGAGGTATATCTAGTAAGAAATATTTAATGGTTTTATTATTTTGTGGGTTTTATGGTATAAAGGCCAAGCTGCACTAAACAACGTCAAGTAAATAGATATACACACGAGCAGAGCTTTATTGATACAAAAGAGAGAAATGAATCCAGGAAGGAATCAATCCCGACTAGAATAAAACTGCTCCGCCGACAACACGCAGTTTGCTCAGTGGGATTTGGTAGATAGGCATCAAAATAGAAAAAGAGACAATCGAATACCGAAGGAAATCCAGTCCGCGTCTTTTCGCTCTTGCACCACGTGTTCGTTCTATGTATGGTTAAATCTCTATATAGGATTTATGTCTCTCCCTGGGTTCATCGACTCCTGAAAGCGATATATGTACGTACTCGCGAATAAACCCTTCGAATCTGTTTACGGGGGTTGTACAGTTTCCTTCCTTCCAACTCACGTTCCGCATCCTCAGATAGGAAAATAGACAGAGAGACGAATTGCGAATCCTACTTCATCCATCGATTTTCGATTTATTCTCGTTTCTGAGCGAAAGACCGACGGGTTGAAAAGTTTTTCCTTCGGAGCGGCAAAAAGAGTGAATCCGGGATCCTAGGAATTGGATGCGAAAATGTGGGAGTCCTTTTTTTCGTTCATGTTGAATCCCAATTTGACAGACTTCGAGACTCCCGGTGTAAATAGCTGTCTAGATCTCTTCGTAAGCCTTTGGAAACCAGAGGGTCGTTTATCTTGTAAATGTTAGGTGACTTAACTTTCTTTCACAGGTAAATTCGTCGAGTTTTGATGTAGTTTTAACGTTATAATTTTTCTTAACAGGTGAAAGATAAGTTCGTTCTGCTTGTCATATTCCGCTTGAAATGTACAAGTAATCCGTTTGGAAAGTAACTTAAAAATCCGTCCTCTTCCTAAAGAACTGTATACATTTAATGTATACAGAAACATTGCACTAAGATGGTCTGTGCAGTTGCTTTGCCTAAACATTGGGCTCGTCTTTCTTCATTTCAGAAAGTTGTCATCCTTCCGGCTTCTGATTAGTATCTGAAAGAACTGTCTTGCGACTTACAATTGTCAATGGATTCGGGGGACATCAGAGGAGATTATTATAAGATCTTACAGAATATATCTACAGTGGATGGCTGCACATTGCGGTGTGCCAGGAGATGGAAAAGCGGGCTTTTTTAGCCAAATACGATGCGATGGTGGTGTAAACATTTTCAAGGTCTAGAACTTTCATTCGTTACAACTAAATATAAAACTGATGAATAGGAAAAATTTTGAGGCGAATTCTCTCGTCGTCTCCAAAGGAAAAAGTTGGAGCATCTTTTAAATAGCATTTTATTTGTCGCCGACTATCCTCGACGGGAAGCGGATTCCAAGTTCAAACTACTTACTGGTCACGACTGTCTTGGCCCTATCTTCACCAAATAGAACTTGCTGATTCCTCAGAAAGTACTTTGTGTAACTAATGACAACCTACACTATATGGACAAAAGGTTTTCAGAAAAATTGCTTTATCATTATATTTAGTAACGGGTAGGCTCTTCTTTTGTTGTATTACAGCTGCAACACGTCGAAGCAAACTTTCCACAAGTTCTCTGTAACTCCGGGCAGATATAGCTCGCCATGTCTCTTACAAGGCTGTGAGAAGATATGTTTGTGAAGATGGGCGTTCGTGGCGGCGTCGTATACGTCGCTCCAGTTTACCCCACAAGTGGTCGATCGGATTCAAATCGGGGCACTGAGAAGGCCAGTCAAGCAAATTCATCTCATTTTCAGGAAACCAGTCCAGCACACGTTTTGCAGTATAGCATGGAGCTCGATTCCGTTGGAATAAACAACCATCGTCGCCGTAGTAATGCCAAAGTGTAGGCAAGGTCAAATTATTCAGAACGTTGAGGTACACGTCAGCGTTCATGGCACCAGGTTCATAAAGCCGAATCCTAACTGCGAAAACAACCCTACACTAAGATGGATCCTCCTGTAAATTTCTGTAGTGTCCATATAGTGTATGTCTGGTGAACATTTGGATGCATTTGGAACATTTGCAATGCATAGTCACTCACTGAGGAAGGATGAACCCCTTGGTGTTTCGTTACCAATTTGTCAAAAGAGGTTGTATTTTCGCGGAAAATTTTTTGATCATAGTTAACTATTTGCAATCGTTTTCTTTTTCTGTTTAAAACAATCAGAGTCAATAATCTGGTTTAAATAATCAATGATAATTGCTGTAGTAAGTGCCTGTTGCGTCAAATGGAAAAGTGTTTTCTTAAAATACTTTTAGGCGATAAATATTTTTTAATACTCTTTCTGCCACTCTTGTCCCTCAAAGCTTCCCTTTTTCCTCTGGGTTTCCCGTTGCCATATCACCCCCCCCCCTAAAAATAATTCATTCACCTCCCACTTTACGAAACTAGGGTGTACAGAATGAGTTCTGAAAATACAAAGATATTATATTCTTAGGATGTGTATCAAGAATTTTTGGTACATCATATTTTGTCGCATTAATTATCACTGGAATGCGTAAAAACCAATTAATTTTAATGACAAACAAATTGATATTTCCAGCACGTTTTAAGAGTCTCGTTCAGAGCTCCCCTCTCGTTTTAACTATGTAATAACAAAAAAAAAATATTCGCATTTATTTATGTGTATAAAAGAATTTAAAACAAAAATTTATTTCCTAAAGTGTTTTTAAAGAAATCATAATTATCGTTTTCCTCCACAGTTCCTCCTAATTGCACACCTGGTCTATTACTGTGGATGATTGAATAGAATTTTATGTCCTAAAGTAGTTTGCTAACCCGTCATTACATTTTCTTGCAAGGACAAACAGCATTGTGATATTCCGGAAGCAGTAGGAATTCACTTGGGAAGAAGTGAAACATTAAAATTCTAAGTACGGGCATAAAATTTCACAATCGGTTCTTCGTCAATTTATATAAAAAAAACCAGTTCCTTTAACTTATGCATTAGTTTATGTAATTGGGCAGATGAGGATTTTTTTTTTAATTGCTTGGCGTTTTAAGTAATGCCGAAGCTTTTGGAATGAGGATTACCGGAAATAACTGCATGGGAATGGCTGCTATTAAAATGTAAAACACTATTTAAAAGCGAACAGCCTTTCCTTCAAATATGTTAGTGCTATTGAAATGTTACGAATGCGTGAAATCGCTCTTTTTTAAGTAAAATAATTTACCCATTTGTGCATATTGTGCACTAAGTTACTTCTAAACCGATGGTAAATATGGAACGGTGGCTGTTTAAGGATTTTAAAAACAAACTTAAACTTAACTCAACTTCCTCATTTTAGAAGCATTTGTTTCATACGTTGGTTGGTATGAATCCAGTACCATATTGGAAGACATCGAGATGGAAAAACGGGGTGAGGGTTATGGAATATTTTGTATTCATGAGAATGTAAGGCAATAAATTCTTGAGATCGTCAATAAAATTTCAGTTTCGCCTCTTTGACGTTTCAAAAATAGATTTAAAGCCTTTAAAAATAATATTTGAATCTTCACCAGCATTCAATAACAAATTTAGTAAACCAGAACTGCAGCATAACAGACACCGTGTTTGAGCGCGGTCAAAGAGAACACGCCAAATACGATTATAGGTTGTAAATAATAATTTATATTCATCAATATTAAATGTGGATGGATAGTTGAATTTACATGGCACTGAGGCAACAAAACGGGCTATTGGCTACGATCAATCCCGAAGGTTGAAATCCGAGGACACGTTAACTTGCACTCCACTCCAAAATATGTTCCACACTGAGTCACCATAAAGATATTTGGGGCCGCGTGCACTAGCTCCCGTCCTGACGGTCTTTGGTAGAAATATGAAAAAACGTTCAAAGTGGTACTTAGTCAGCCATTATATTTTGCGATACTCATTTAAAAAGAAATAAAAAATTATTGCATTCCAAATTAACTCTAAAATTAAGACAATATATCAACAAGCTTCTCGGTAAATGAGTTGACTTTGTATACGTATACAAAATTCTTTCACTAAACAACACAAATTGATTACCTTAAAAAGTATACTCTATTCTGTTCATCGGAAAGAGAACTCTAGTTTAATTTATAGTTTGAAATACGCCCTGACACACATTGGAGCAACATGCGACAAAACTTACGACATGAGCATTTGTACTCGGTTTCCGCACAAAAGAAGATGTCGCTACGCTTGCGTATGTATTTTTTATAATGTGGGGTTGCAAGACTGATGTTGGACGATTGTTGGACTTGTCTAACAATTACAAATAACTAGGGAAACTTTTTTGTTGCAGTTAAAATGGGAAAAGTTGCATTTATCATTCCCTAAAGTTGCATTTATGGGGATAAAGTTGCATTTATTTTTGATACACTAAAATCTAAAATAAATTATTCGTAAAAAATGAAAAAACCAGAATTTATTGACAATTTTAGTGGTATACGAAAGTATTATTATTCATAGTTAAATTTGGAAGAACTTTGCCGTTGTTGAGTGGCTGATCTTTGGCCAGTAATCTCTTTAACATTGAAAAACTGAGCTCAACAGAAGCAGATGTTGCCTAACGTTGTTGCAGCAGCAAATACCAACTTGGGTGGAAATCATCTCGGGAAAGTGATGCCATAACCGTCAGGTCATTATTTTTTTAAATTGTTTTATAAGATACGCTTTAAGGTTGCAAAGATTTTCTTTAAAGTCCATCGATCTAATATCTTCATTCGCAGTCTCTATGTTGTACTCTTTAATCCGATTTTTCTATCAGACGAATTAAACATTCGAAGCTGCTTTTGATTTTCAGCAAACATTTTGGCACCTCTGGGTGAACGAAGTTATGCATTCCACTAATCTGCATTGTCTGTATTGTGATTAAATAGTTGCCTATTTAATTTTAAGCTAAATTTTAAAAAGTGGTTGCATTTATGCAAAAAGTTGCATTTATGGAAAAAGTTGCACTTATGTTGCGGTTATAACTCATTTACAACACCCCATGTAGGAGGAATTTTGGTTTTAGTACTTTACATGCAGCGTAGAACGTGTGAAAAAAAGTTGAATTTGTTGCAAAAAGGTGCCCTACAAATAACATAAAAAAAGTGCCACGAAGGAGCATTATTTTTCGCTTTTGTTCCTCAAGATTTTTTATTACCATGTCTAAATCGCAGACAAATGAATGGACAAAAACAAGTCACCTAAACATAATATTCAAAAAGTGAAACTCAGCACACAAATACCACAAAAAGTTTGCATAGAAGTTGCTATGTCACACAGAAATATTACTTACGGGCTCATGAATACGCAAAAAGCCTTAACTCCAAACTTTAAAAAGATGCCGTTAGTTTTCTTCTCACAAAATGCGAATGCATGTGCTTGTTTCCCACGTCAAAACAAATATTTTGTGCATCACCGTTCTTTATATGAAAAGAAAAGTTGAAAAGGATATTTTTATTCTGTGGCACACATTTTCATTCGTACCTAAAAAATATTTACATTTGAATATTTCCTTTCAAGAACTCATGACCAGAAAATAGTTTTCTTTTTAAAAAGAATTCCTATATTCTTTCTTAGTTTCCAAATTCTGTAATTCATAAATATGTATGAAATGAAATTTAACAGGGTGTATGCTGGAAGATTCTTAGGGTTAGTTGAAATTTGCCCCCTCCCCATAGTATGGAACACACTTTTATATAACTTTTACTCTTTATTCTATATTCCTTTGTTGTCCTCTCCATAGCCTGGAACACACTTTTATATAACTTTTACTCTTCATTTTATATTCCTTTGTTTCAATCACATCTATATAAATAAGAATGGAGTGTTTGTTTGTACATTCAATATTTTCGACCCATTTCAAGTTTTCTATCCGTTTTGGACCCTTCTGATGCCAAAGCCCTTTTCGCGTTTGATGTCTGTCTGTTTGTCTGTCTGTCTGTCTGTATGTATGTATGTATGTATGTATGCATGTATGTATGCGCCCTATACACGTCCACACGGTTTAATACATTTTCATGGAAATTTGCATACAGTGAGTACTTATCTCCATTTAATGAGTGGAATTGGTTGCGAAAGTCTGTCTGTCCGTCTTTCTGTTCTATGCTCGATTTTGTGTTTGTGTGTTTGTGTAAGCATCACATGAACTGTATTCCAGATATTTGATTGTAGAGTATTTTATTTTATACATCATCTATTAATTTAGTGAATGCAATATTAAACATTTCTTTATTGTTATATTTAGTTGAGTTTCATGCTGAAACACCTGAGTAAGTATACTTAAATCAACCATAATTTAGTAGTTTTGGAAAAATTGGAATGTATAGTGAATATTACGATTACTTCGATTGCTTTACCAGTACTGGAAAAAACGATGGAGAGTAAAACTATTAAATTCATTTAAAAATCTTCAAGATTGAATTTTAAAATTCGCCGCTACCCAAAAATTGGAAATAATTCTGACCACCTGTGTGCCAAATCTCATTGCTGTAAGTGCCATAGAATCATCAGGATTTTGCGGCCCCAAACAGACAAACAAACAAACAAACACTTCCTTTTATAATTTTAGAGATTGACTTTTCTTGACATTACTTCTTCGATTTTCCATTCTACAATCCCATTTCTATATCATCCCCTTAATGTTTTGTGTTTCAAGTGCTGGTTTACAAAAAATGATATTGTACTAAAACGATCATTAGACACCTTTTTTAAATATAAATATAAAACATTGCTTCAAATATATTATAACTTCGAATAATCCAAACGAGTATTTTTCGAAAAAGTGTGTTCAATCTTACCTTAATTACTTCTGAAGTAGTTATCCTCAGAGAGACCAAAAGATAATCTGGACAATAAAACAAATACTCAAAATTTCGAATGAGGAAAGCATCTTACGTTACATTTTGAGCTCATAACTCTTATGCATAGAGACAGATCAACTAAAAAAACATTTATGTTGACGCTAAGCACACTTTGTTTCAAAAGGATGTCGGAGTTCATTTCAACTTTTGACAGGATTCATTAAAAAGTTTTTTAATAAAAAAACTTCGTGGATGTCGTCTATTTTAAGGACTAATTGGTAAAACATTTTTTTCTGAAATAAAATGAACCCAAGCAGTTTTTTTCATACATAAAGAAATTTTTATAAAAAAAATAGCGACTTTTTTTTAAACGTTCATCGATGTAGCAAAGGAAGAAATCTACTTTATTTATTCATATAAGCAACTGAAATTAAAGCAATTGATGCGTATCAGCGATCTGCGAAATTATATATCTGTGAAGACAAAGATATGCCAGTCTTGTGCTTGGCAAGGCTTGGTTAAATATGACCCTTGAACCATTAAACCCAAAACGAATAAAAAAATGTTCCTTTAAAAGGTTCTCGAAATTTTACATAACATTTTTCCATGTTCATCTTATAATTGTTTGCTTTTCCAAGCAAAATGACAGTGATGTAACTTACTAAAAATGCTAAAAATGAATTACATCCAGCGAGAATCAACAATAAGTTGATGGATACATAAAAGCATACTTTTTCATTGGATCGATTTTTTTCCTTCTTACACTGCTGGCCACCGTAAATGCAACACCTTGAAGGACGCATGCAAATAATATGAAATTTACAGCATGCATTAGCGGAGGTGAGATATGCAAATTATTATAATTTCAGCGCAGACGCACATCACTCGCGCCTGTGGCACCACTTCAAAGCGCTATTTAAGGCTTGGAGATTTCGACGATTTCAAGTACGTCAATTGTGTTTTTCTTGTGGTTTTTTCAAAAAAAACCGATCAATTATACTTCATAGAAAACAGCGATCATCTTTTGATCAAGTATCCGAGTTCGACAGAGGAAGGATAGTGGCCTACCGAGATTGTGGATTATCTTTCAGGGAAATCGGTAGTCGTGTTGGACGAAACCAAACAACTGTAATGAGGATATGTGATCGTTGGATGCAGGAGGGTACGACGGACCGATGTGTTCGATCGCATCCACCTCAGTGCACCACTTCACTTTATGACAGGCATATTGAGCGTATGGCAGTGACGGATCGCTCAGCCACATCACGAACCATAGCACAGCACATTCAGTCTGTACCGCATCATCCAGTGTCTGCGTGTACCATTCGACGCCGTTTACAGCAGAGTGGTCTGTCCGCAAGACGTCCATTGCTTCGTCTACCCTTGACGCAGAACCACAGACGTCTCCGCCGCCAATGGTGCGATGAAAGAAGGATGTGGACGACAGAATGGAATGAAATTGTCTTTACTGACGAGTCACGCTTTGTCTGCGACACCACGATGGTCGGATTCGAGTCTGGAGACACCGTGGAGAGAGCATGTTGAACAGCTGCGTTATGCACCGCCACACTGGTCCTGCACCGGATATTATGCATGGGGTGGTATTGGATATCACTCTCGCACTCCTCTAGTACGCATTGCCGGTACTTTAAAAAGCCAGCGCTACATCTCCGAGGTCACTCACTGAGCGCGACCACACGTGGCACGCATTGTCCAAGGGTTCTTCGTCAATCGCCAGATTGAATTGCTTCCCTGGCCAGCTCGCTCTTCTGATTTTTCGCCGATACAAAACATGTGGTCCATGGTTGCTCAACGATTGACCCAGATTATATCCCCAGCTGCCACACCAGATCAACTTTGCCAACGTGTGGAAGCTGCTTGGTCTGCTGTACCCCAAGAACACATCCAAAGTCCCTTTGAATCAATGCCGAGGGGTGTGGCAGCGGTGATCTCCAACAATGGCGGCTACTCTGGCTACTGATTTTGGCAGGAACCACACTTCACAGAAGTCTATAAATTTAATCATTTGATACTTGGTCAACATGTTATCTACAAAATAAATTTTGTTGTGATATCTCTTGTCTTTCTTGGTGTTGCAATTTGGGTGGCCAGCAGTTTATATACTTTTTATATAACACTGTTCGCTTGAAATTAATGAGTTCTTATCTTTAAAATAATTTTCCTTTTATCATTTGACGTGCCATTGATCATTCATTTAAAATTTTTTGTTGCTTAACATTTTTAGCATTCATTTTAACGCAATATTTATATGTTACTAATGGTTTGCTTTGCCATCATAAGGTCATGAAATGGATTAATTTGTGCAATAATATTACATAAATTCATAAATTTTAATCAATGAGTAGTAATATCTTATAATTAATTGTAGTTTTTAAACTTGTCTTCAAACTAGTTATTTTATAAAATCAATAATGTAATAAATTTAATTTCAAATGTTTGAAAATTCAAGTTATAGAAATAACAAATATATATTAGAAGTGTGTTCAGAACGAAATAACCACACAAATACAAAAAACAGAAATGTGCTATCTCCTCTTGAAGTTGGCTCTATTTACTTATCTACGGTTATAAGAATCTCTCAGTATATGCGTTCTTAATATGCATCAATGACATGAAATTGTGTCCTCCGCAATGAAGCTTTTTGTAATGCTTTTGGTAAATTAAGCATATCACCCATATGCTTAATTTTAAGAATAAATTATTTTAAATATTTCATGATTTTCTATGTGCATCAATCTTTCTTGTGTAATGGCAAACAAATAAAACTATACTCGTAACTACTCTCGAAGTTGAGTTGAAGCAACAAAAAAATGATTTTTAGGTGAAGTTTTGCGTGGGAACGACAAATATTTACATTCAAATATTTACCATTCAGATTCTCAAGCACAAACGCTTTCGGTCTGAGTCCTGAAGTTTATTTTAGCACACTGAGTTTAGCGATGAAGTGAATTAACTACGAATCTTCAAGATCGAAATCTTGAACTAAGCACAAGTAATATTTATGGTCATTGTTGGAAATTTCAAAAGAATGAAGTGCGTTAGTTCTCATTTTATAAAGTTTAAAAATGAGACTGGCAACATTCAAAAGAGAGGATACTGTAAAGTTTCACAAAGTATTCGGTGGCCAGATGATAATTGTGATACTTCCATTATCTTAAATTTTCGTAATAGAAATTCTTAATCTTTTTCTGTTCTGTGGGGGAAATCGGTGGTATTACTTTCTTTAAAATGAACTAAATGGTGCCGACTTAACAATGAATTTGTTCACTATGAGTTACAGGTGGCGTAGAATCGATTCTCAAATCTTAACCTCGGTATACTTCTCTCTTCCGAGTCACTAAACTTTTACGTGTGTGTTTCCCCTTAATGACGTTGTATATTTTGGGTTTATTTCAGCTTGGAAAAATATTGTGCTACCTCCATAACACCCAAACAAACCACCTAAAAAAACTCGTCAAGACACGCGTGGAGGAGAATATTTCAACTTTGACAAATAGCTAACCTATTATTACACTTGACCATCTGACCACAGATTTAGTTTCTTGGAACTGATTTATTGGAATAGTTTCCTGACAAGTCTCCCTCAGAACAAAGGACGCATTTATTAGACAGAATATATAAGCTCTATTTCATCTCTTAAGTACTTCTCCCAGAGCATGTTTGAATATAGTCGATAGAGTAAGGTGCTAATCTATCAGCGTAAAGACGCTCATGAGGTGTTGAAATACACGACGTGGATACTTTGTGGCGCCAGTCGTAATAATAGGGCATCGTAAGTAAGGTGTCAACATCAAACAATGAATGACCTTGCATTCTGGAAGACAGCACTTTGTCAAATTATTCACGGAAGACATCTCCAGAATAAGTCTAAACTTACAATATAGAAGTGTTAACATTCATATTGTGGTATCATCGTAGTTGCGAAAGCACACAATGTGTGATCACAAAGAACTTTAATCTTATAAATTGAATCAAATGACATATTACTTTCACTTTAAAACTATTATGGTGATATAGAACATAATAATCTAAAACTAAGTCAGTTTGGAGATAATCATATGTAGTTCAAAAATGATTTTAAATTAGTCGAGGTTAGTCAGAAAATAAATATTTATATAATCTCAGCTTCATTTTACCATAACTTAGACCCGGTGCGCACATCCGGTTTTTCAACGTGCGGCGCCGCTACCGCAACGCAAGTGAGATCTGAGATACATTAGATCCAATGGAGCAGTGCACACATGCTTCCAGCGCCGCTGGGGAGACGCACGTCCAACTTGCGTGCAATTTGAACCGCAGTTCCCCACGGCGCCGCACGGTCGCCGCACATGAGTCTACGTTCTGAAGTACCTTGTTTTCATAAAAAAATGGAATACAAATAATAATTAATAAATTGTTGTATCCAGTAACGTCTATTTTGTTTCAAAATATACTTTTTTTACCCCAAATAAGCGAAAAATAAAAATGTTTTCTTCGATAGAATATTTATCGAAAATGGCGCGAAATGAGTTCGTGCGTCATTTTACGATCATGGTTGGGCTTCGGTGCCGCAGTGGCGCCGCACGTTGGAAAATCGGATCACCGGGCCTTATTGTTACAAAGTTTTATTTCAAGATCTTCTGTGAGTAACAGTTAAGTAAACATGCAATAATAAAATTTTGTAAACTTTTTAGTCGTTGGAGATTTATGTAGATTTTATCTCGTTGGGGTAAAATACAATTATTTGGAAACACTTGATAGAGAAGTACATGCTTCGAAATTTAACTCCTTGAAATTTTATTTGAAAACTTTTACCCATTTATAGAGGAGTTACGTTATTTTACTCCCTTCTCCAGTAGACTCTACACTCAAGTCTCTTTATGTTATACAAATACAAATATTGAAGACCAGCTACAGGCTCAAGCCCAACAAGGCTGGTCCTTTGTTTATGAATTCCCCAATTCCCACTGACTATCGAATTGTGTCTTAAATTCGTACACTCCCTTTGAATTAACTATATTTTCTGGAAACGCGTTCCAACTGTCTATTACCCTATTAAAGTAGTTATAGACCCATTTCCTATTGCTCACAATATATACTATCCTGTTTACACGGCCGTAATAGAAAAGTAAAATCATCACTGCCTAACTTTCTCTGCTTATTTTATCACACCCTAATTGTCTCTTGCTGAACGTAGTTAAAATCTTAGGACAGGATCACTTATCTAGACTACAAATGTATTGTTATTGAACATATTGTTGTGCGTAATTTTTTTTTAATACTCTTTGAGATATTTTTCAGATGAAAAGTTGTCACAGTCGTGAAATGGTTATTTAGTTTTTAATGGCGCAAGGGCAAGATCTAGCCAAGCTGCACCAAACATCGTATATATATATCACCTAACTTGATTCATATATCTAATATATAAAATTTCCATGTCACAATGTTAGTTACCGTACTCCTCCGAAACGGCTTTACCGATTTTTACCAAATTTTATATGCGTATTCAGTAGGTCTGAGAATCGGCTACTATCTATTTTCCATACCCCTAAGTGATAAGGGTTGTTCACCCTTAAAATTTATTTTTTTAATTTTTTGACGAAATTTTTTGTTTTTATTTTTTTATAATGTGGCATTAAAAAATACATACAACCCTTAATTTTTACTTTTTTATCACCAACCCCTATTTTTTTATGGCCATTTTAGTAATTTAATCATTTTTCATCCCGCTCGATAACTGATCAATTATAGTGTTTTTAACTGTACTTCGATTAAAAATCTAAAATTTTTTTTAAGAAAATAAACATTTATTTTTATTATTAAAGTTTAATCCTGATATATGCTTAGTGTTACCAATATTAGATTCTTAAAATTTGCCGCGCGTGTCTTTGGCACGATTAGTTTAGTTAATCAAGTTTTAGTTAAACAAGTGATTTACATAACCTTAAAAGTACTCAACACGTGTCACGAGCTCCAACCAACAACGGCTTTTGTGTTGTAAGTATACTTTTTTTATATAATTATTTGAATTTTTTACAACTATTGTTTCAAATTTTTTTTTCACAAAACTAATATTTTCGCTATAATCCTGGCCGATGCTGATGCACGTGTGAGCATGCAGCAATTGCGTCAAGAACAATCAGAAGATACACGAGCTGAGCGCAATGAAGTTATTTCATTAATTCTATTTATATGTGTTTTGTACAGTGAGCAATGCCAAGAAAACGCAAAGGGGCTGATTTGAGCCGTAATACAAGTAGGTCCAGAAGTATGAGAGATAAAAGATCCCAAAGAACCGAAGAACAAGTCCAGCAACAAAATGCTGATGCACGTGTGAGCATGCAGCAATTGCGTCAAGAACAATCAGAAGATACACGAGCTGAGCGCAATGAAGTTATACGTTTAGAACAACGACAATCACGCCGTTTAACGGTTAATAGACGCAGAACAAATGACCAACAACGCCAACAGGTACATCGTGCATTTACATCTGATTCATTTTTGCGTCTAGCATTCCAGTATGAGCCCGATATTGAATATTATGCTCATTCAAAAGTGGTAATTGGTGCTATGGATAAGGAATGTCCGCATTGTCATGCTCTCAAATTCAAAAATGAGCCACCTGGGATGTGTTGCGCGTCAGGAAAAGTGCAACTACCTGAAATTGAAACACCACCTGAACCATTGACCGGTTTACTTATCGGTATGGATCCAGATTCTAACGTATTCCTGAAGTCAATTCGAACATTCAATTCATGCTTTCAAATGACATCGTTTGGAGCAACAGAAATAGTTCGAAATACTAATGCTAATGGTCAACAATACAATTCTACATTCAAAATCAGAGGCCAAGTTTATCATAAAATGGGCTCATTGCTGCCAATGCCAAACGAACCACATAAATTTTTACAAATCTACTTCATGGGCGGCGAGGATTCCGGAAGCGCACTTGCCAATCGCGTGAATGCACGTTGTGACTATAATAACCTTGATGCATTTTTTGCCAGGCGCATCGTCAGCGACTTGGACGCTCTATTGAACGAGCACAATGAATTGTTGAAAATATTCAAATCTCACATGCACAAATTACAAAGCGATAATCACGCTATTGTCATTAATCCTGATAAAACACCAGCTGGAGAACATATTCGTAGATTCAATGCACCTGTTGTTGAAGACGTTGCTGGAATCATGGTTGGCGATCGTACAGGTACACGAGAAATTGTGATTCGTAGAAGAAATAATAATCTTCAGTTCATTGCTGATACACATCGTTCATATGACGCTCTCCAATATCCGCTAATATTCTGGAAGGGGCAAGACGGATATTGCAGCCAATTCAATTCAAACGAATTCAGTTTCCGATTAGATTGGCATTTGCAATGACAATCAACAAATCCCAAGGCCAAACGATGTCTGTTTGTAGCTTAGATTTGAGTACACCATGTTTTTCACACGGGCAATTGTACGTAGCATGCTCTCGAGTCGGTAAACCATCCAGTTTGTTTGTGCTCGCTAAAGATGGGCTAACAAAAAATATTGTCCACGCTATAGCATTAAAAGATTGATGTTGTTTGTTAGTGTTACTGTCGTAATTAATATGTGATATGTAATTTTAAGAAATAAACTATAATAACTTGAAAATAATATTGTTTGGCGTTTGTTATTTTTATATTCCCTTATCGTTCATAGCGCTCCATGCCCATTTCACGCATATACCACATACTTACACACTTATAATAAGTAAGTTACTTTTTGTCTACACTAGAATTTATCTAGAAACTAGAAATAATTTATAAGACAAAACAACGTTTGCCGGGTCAGCTAGTATATATATATATATATATATATATATATATATATATATATAATATATAAAATTTCCATGTCACAATGTTAGTTACCGTACTCCTCCGAAACGGCTTTACCGATTTTTACCAAATTTTATATGCGTATTCAGTAGGTCTGAGAATCGGCTACTATCTATTTTCCATACCCCTAAGTGATAAGGGTTGTTCACCCCTAAAATTTATTTTTTTAATTTTTTGACGAACTTTTTTGTTTTTATTTTTTTATAATGTGGCATTAAAAAATACATACAACCCTTAATTTTTACTTTTTTATCACCAGCCCCTATTTTTTATGGCCATTTTAGTAATTTAATCATTTTTCATCCCGCTCGATAACTGATCAATTATAGTGTTTTTAACTGTACTTCGATTAAAAATCTAAAATTTTTTTAAAGAAAATAAACATTTATTTTTATTATTAAAGTTTAATCCTGATATATGCTTAGTGTAACCAATCTTAGATTCTTAAAATTTGCCGCGCGTGTATTTGGCACGATTAGTTCAGTTAATCAAGTTTTAGTTAAACAAGTGATTTACATAACCTTAAAAGTACTCAACACGTGTCACGAGCTCCAACCAACAACGGCTTTTGTGTTGTAAGTATACTTTTTTTATATAATTATTTGAATTTTTTACAACTATTGTTTCAAATTTTTTTTCACAAAACTAATATTTTCGCTATAATCCTGGCCAATGCTGATGCACGTGTGAGCATGCAGCAATTGCGTCAAGAACAATCAGAAGATACACGAGCTGAGCGCAATGAAGTTATTTCATTAATTCTATTTATATGTGTTTTGTACAGTGAGCAATGCCAAGAAAACGCAAAGGGGCTGATTTGAGCCGTAATACAAGTAGGTCCAGAAGTATGAGAGATAAAAGATCCCAAAGAACCGAAAAACAAGTCCAGCAACAAAATGCTGATGCACGTGTGAGCATGCAGCAATTGCGTCAAGAACAATCAGAAGATACACGAGCTGAGCGCAATGAAGTTATACGTTTAGAACAACGACAATCACGCCGTTTTACGGTTAATAGACGCAGAACAAATGACCAACAACGCCAACAGGTACATCGTGCATTTACATCTGATTCATTTTTGCGTCTAGCATTCCAGTATGAGTCCGATATTGAATATTATGCTCATTCAAAAGTTGTAATTGGTGCTATGGATAAGGAATGTCCGCATTGTCATGCTCTCAAATTCAAAAATGAGCCACCTGGGATGTGTTGCGCGTCAGGAAAAGTGCAACTACCTGAAATTGAAACACCACCTGAACCATTGAACGGTTTACTTATCGGCACGGATCCAGATTCTAACGTATTCCTGAAGTCAATTCGAACATTCAATTCATGCTTTCAAATGACATCATTTGGAGCAACAGAAATAGTTCGAAATACTAATGCTAATGGTCAACAATACAATTCTACATTCAAAATCAGAGGCCAAGTTTATCATAAAATGGGCTCATTGCTGCCAATGCCAAACGAACCACATAAATTTTTACAAATCTACTTCATGGGCGGCGATCGTCCATGGCCACCGTGCTGAAACAGTGTAAAATTATCATCTGGGATGAATGTACTATGGCACACAAACATTCAATTGAGGCGTTGAACAGGACATTGAAAGATATTAAAAACAACGATAAACTATTTGGCGGCACTCTGTTGGTGCTTTCAGGTGATTTCAGACAAACACTTCCCGTCATTCCACGTTCAACATACGTTGATGAGATCAACGCTTGCTTAAAATCATCTCCATTGTGGCGTAATGTTGAAAAAGTACAGCTGAAAGTAAATATGCGCGTTCAAATGCTTCAAGATCCATCCGCTGAAACATTCTCAAAACAACTCTTAGATATCGGTGATGGAAAAGTTGCTACAGATGAAAATGGATACGTAAAATTACCGACCGATTTCTGCACAATCGCTGATTCGCAAGATACTCTCATTGAACAAATATTTCCCGATGTACACACACAGTACATAAATCATGAGTGGCTTGCAGAAAGAGCTATTTTAGCAGCAAAAAATGCAGACGTTGACAATTTAAATTTGAAGATACAACAGTTGTTGCCAGGGAACTTGGTATCATACAAATCTATTGATACAGTTTGCGATGCCAGCGAAGCTGTCAATTTTCCCACAGAATTTTTGAACTCACTGGATTTGCCAGGCATGCCACCGCATAATTTACAATTGAAGGTTGGATCTCCAATTATCTTGCTTCGTAATTTAAACCCGCCACGGTTGTGCAACGGTACGCGATTAGTCATTCGAAAATTGATGAAAAACGTTATCGAAGTCAGCATTTTAAATGGCAAGTTCAAAGGTGAAAATATCTTAATACCACGGATTCCTATCATACCTACAGATGTGCCAATTCAATTCAAACGAATTCAGTTTCCGATTAGATTGGCATTTGCAATGACAATCAACAAATCCCAAGGCCAAACGATGTCTGTTTGTGGCTCAGATTTGAGAACACCATGTTTTTCACACGGGCAATTGTACGTAGCATGCTCTCGAGTCGGTAAACCATCCAGTTTGTTTGTGCTCGCTAAAGATGGGCTAACAAAAAATATTGTCCACGCTATAGCATTAAAAGATTGATGTTGTTTGTTAGTGTTACTGTCGTAATTAATATGTGATATGTAATTTTAAGAAATAAACTATAATAACTTGAAAATAATATTGTTTGGCGTTTGTTATTTTTATATTCCCTTATCGTTCATAGCGCTCCATTCCCATTTCACGCATATACCACATACTTACACACTTATAATAAGTAAGTTACTTTTTGTCTACACTAGAATTTATCTAGAAACTAGAAATAATTTATAAGGCAAAACAACGTTTGCCGGGTCAGCTAGTATATATATATATATATATATATATATATATATATATATATATCCGCTCCCCAAAGACTTGTTTTTATTTTAAAAGGACTTTTTTATGAATCAAGTTAGGTGACAAAAACTAAATACAGTTTACAAAACCAATGTCCTTTTAAAATAAAAACAAGTCTTTGGGGAACGGATACGGATAAAAGTTCATGTAAAATGGGGTGATAAATATCAAATTGGTTGAGTCTATAGTTGTTAAAATCAGGGCCTTTCATTAAGATGTGTCTGACTGATATGATAGTGTTGCACTTGCGATACATCGGAACGGGTTCTCCACGTAATAGGTGTCCAGGGGTAAAATAAGTATGTCCCATTCGAAATTTTGTGAGTTTTGTATCGTAATTTCGTTTTAAAATCGTTTTAATAAAACCTTTTATAGATGGATGGATAAAATGTAATTGGTTTTATAACCCGAGATCCCAGGTGTTTTGTTATGAGTTCATGGATTGTTTTAACTATGATTCATTGTCTGGAAATGGTAGTTTTAAATTTAACTGGTGTGTTGCATATAAAGAATCATTGAGTCCAAGAATCCTTTTGTGATTTATTTTGGGACATCAAACAAACAGTACAAACGGTACAACAACCCAACAAATAGTAATATTACGCTGAAATACGTAAATTCGAGTTTCTAGAACAAGAAGGGAGCTCATCAAGAAAGGTCACTCTCCGAAACCGTGAAATTCAGGAAGTCTGGTTATTATATTTAATCACATTCCTTTTCACGTGGTCTCGTCGAGAGTGACAGCAAGAAGCTCCACCCTCAACAACACCCACGTGGTATAATCGCATCCTCAACATTGCATTTTTGGCCACCAAGTAAAAACTCGCTTTTTTTTGTTCGATTCTCAGACGGTTTCCCGAGAAAGTACACATCGTAAAATTACGAAATTAACATGGTTTGTTCAGAATTGTACAGGTAACAATATGGAGAAGGTTTTTTTTCTGATGAGACTATTAGTTTAGGGTGCATTAATTGTCAAAGTCAAGAAAAGCGAAATTTCTACAGCATATAAGTTTTTCTTCGCTGAGATGAGCAGGTTACATTTCTAACAGGTTTGCCATATATACAATTTATAGCTGTAACCGTGGCAATGATTATTATTTTTTTTGGCCGTTGAAACTCGCTTTGACTTCATGACCCAGAAATCCAATCAGGAACAATAAATTATTATGTGCTATATTCAAATACCAGAAAATATGCCTTTCCAACCCGTGTCATGCTATTTGGTGGTGGTTATTTAATGATTTCTATTTTTTTTCTCTTTTAGGAAAGGAATGAGTTGACATGTCCATATCACGTCAGGTGGTGGTGGGATTAATTCCTTAGAATTTGAACTTGGCATTAAGCAAGCCTTTATTTCGTGTGTTGGTTTGTGAAGCTAAAACACATTGAGGGGGCTGATCACCTTAGTAAAATAATAAATCGTTTCACTGCATACAGTATTAAGGAATGGCTTTTAGGGGCAAAATTTTACAATGTATCTATGAGCACCTGGAATCGGAATACATAAAAACTTTTTATCTTTGTAAACCCCAAAATGGAGCCAATGCACATGCAAAGTGTAATTGTAGTATTCTCTTTCTATGCCTTAATGCTTTGTCAGTTATTTTTACTTGTTGAGCGGGTTACAATGAGATTATCCCTGCAGTGATCGATCTGAAAGAGTTTCAATAAACACAACAGTCATTTATGGGCAGGGAGCCAAATCTGAATGGCCCGAACTTATTGCCCTCCACCGGTATTTTTAAGATTGTCAACCCTCAACATGAGGAGTAAATACTACAAAGATAGAGATAATATGGGTAATAAGAGGATCATTAAGTCTGCAAACAGGATTTCATTCATTAAGTCCCCTGACCCCCTGTATCAAGAAAAAGGGTGCAAAGTTCTAAGATCACGATCTCCTTAGGTCCCTTGTATATTTTTATAGTTAAAGGTCCTAAACGATGAGGGATATATGTCATAACTACACATATAATATGGATAATATGACCAATGTAAGACAAATGAAAATTGTTCTGAAGATATATATGCAGGCTTGGAGCAAAAACCTTCTTTCCCGTAAGGCTATTTTAAAACTAACTATTAGTTTTGAAGTCAAAATAATTATAAGCATTTTGATAGCGTTGGGTTTTACTTTAAACACATTGAAACACGACAATGTACTGCTCATCATGAAAATAAGCATTCAGCGTTTCCAAAAAAAATGTCAATGTGTTTCTGCTTTAAGCCGATTATATAAGAAACAACAATATACCCAAGTTGTCAGCACTGGTTATGTATCTCATGTACCCAGTTCGGACTGACGCAGGGAAACTTTTCGTGCAATATTCATGAAGAAGATGTAACTGGAAATACATTCATAAGCTTAACGTAGATTCAGTCATTACAATCGAAATATTGTGAGACAGATCTAAAGAGAATACCCACTGAAGAATCTGCAATTCAAATTCTATGCGATACGTCTGAAACTGCATTTTGAGATACGCTAGACAACAGAAATCAATAAGAAACGGTGGACTGTCTTATTCTTAGTCCTTTATTGTTTAGTTTTACGTTTCAATTCTTCCAACTCAGTTGCAAAAAGAAGCATAACATAAAATCCCCGGGAACGTTTTCCACATGTGAGGATGAATGCCCCCATATTTCTATTTTTTTCAAAGCCGAATTCCAGCGCACATAAATGGTTTTGAGTTCCAAAGTATAAGACAGCGTATACAGGAAATGGAAGTTCGATACAAAGGTAGAATTCATTGAGAGGACGTTCACCTTAAAATCCTACGAGAATTTTAGAAACGAGATAGAACATATAGTAGGAAATGCAATTTCCTCCAACTCGAATGTATATGTTTTCAATGATTCTCTTATCCATAAAAGATGAATTTCATTCGTTCAACAATAAAAGAGAGGTTAGAGAAAAGAAAACCATTTTAATAAAAATATTAAAAAGGTAAGAGAACGGAAACCTCAGATGATGCCTTTGCACGATAAGAGTAGGAAAACAAAGTTGAAATTCCAAAAAGAGTTAAATTTTGTTTTTGAAATTTGTAGCAATAGCGGATTCAGTATACGGAAACTGTACTCGATTTTAGTGGAAACATCATTTTTAAATGAGTCATTCATTTTTTTTTTTAATTTTGGAATTTTCGCATGTTTTAAAATATTATTATCTTAAAATGAGATGTATCAATACTTAAGTAGTTGCATCTAGTATGTTATATTTTCAACTTTCAACACTGCAAAATTATGTCAAAAAATATATGCATGAAAGTTGAGTGTGAGGATTCGCCATCTTTTGTATCAAAGAATACTTTTTATTAAGGTATAAGGTGTGTGTGAAAGGAATTACATAAAAGCACCTCATCGGATGGGATGCTTCTATGTAGTACTTTCAATTCAAAATTTCATTGATTGTGTTCCAGATTGTGTCAACTCATTTCTATACCAACTACCTTACTGCATCAGTAGAAAGCAGGAATCAATTATTTTCAAAATTTAAATGAGTGAAAATGTATCCCAGATAAAAAAAAATGCCGACCAATCAGTCTAGTGGTCAGGGCTACTGGATCGAAAGGTTCCAGATTCAAATCCAAGACAAGGCATGCCTGCAATGGTCTGTCTAGAATGAATGTATGGCCTCGCTATAAACAGGTTGTCCTGATAATATGTGGTATGTATATAATATATAACGTGAACACAGCCTCGCGGTGAACCAGGTGGTTAAACGCAAAGTGGTTCCCATATCTACACTTGTAGTGTCATAATGAATAATGTTCAATTTTCCGGACATTAGAGGGGAAAATATCCGAAATTTCACCTGTTTTTCTCTTGCTGATGTTTTACAACTTGCAAATAAAAGTGACGTTTGTGACAAACTGCTTTGTGTAACAAAATTATAAAAGAATTGAGCAAGCAGTAAGTTACGCAAATCAAGATAGCTTTTGATGTTTTGAATATTTATTTGTAATAGGGGTAGTATAATATATCAGGATTCATTATTTCGTTTTAAATATACAGCCATATGTGGAAGATAAAATAAATTCTCGAAAATTTATTCAATACATGACATTGAAAAGTTTGAAGGTTTTATGTTAACAGATGCGTCTGGACCAGTGGTTCTGTCATGAACATACTACTGTGTCAAAAATTACACGGAATGCTGTCATAAAATGTATCAATTTACAAGTCAAAATTTATTACATATCCTTATTTAATACAAAGTAATCTCCTCCGACTTCAATGCACTTCTGACAACGTTTTTTTCCAACTCCTAAAACATGCATTGAAGTTGTTTTGTGAAACCATTTCAGGTTTTTTCTTTATTACATCAATAGACTCATAATGGTGACCACGAAGAGGGAGTTTCACCCGTGTAAATAAGAAAAAGACACTCTGTGCCATATCAGGTTAATCCAGAGCTTGTGAAACCGTATTTCTTGACATTCTTTAAACTTTTTATACCAATCAAGTACTGTTGTCTTTGGTAAACAGTCGTCTGTAAAAGCTTTTTGGAACATTTCAAATGTGTTTGTAGCAGAAATTCCACTGTGGAAACATAATTCAATGCATGTTCTTTGCTCAATTACATTCGAAATTTGGGAAAATCAACGAAATGAAAATTTTTCTCTTATTAAAAACAAATTTATTTTCAGACGATAAAATTAAATAAATCTCTGGTTGTTGCCACATGTTTATGAGTCGTGAAAATATTTGATAAAAGTTTGCAGACGATATCTACTATATGTGTAGTTAAAGGAAGCATTTAGGATACATTTTGATCACAGTAGTATTTTATTTTGCATATTTATTGATGTTACATTTCTCTATATTTCTTTCTCATAGAGCTAAGTTTATCACATATAATCCAACAATTCTAAAAAATAGTTAAGGGATATAGTCAGATGTCATTGGTTTGATGAAATCAGATTGTGAAGAAATACTGCTTGAACAATCTGAAAGGACGAAAAATAGCAAGCTTTTTTCGATGCTAAAGAATTGACGATAAACACTCGCGGGAATATTAAGCCCACGAAAGCTTTTGATTGAATGTTTATGATAGTTTGAGAATAGAGAAAGATATATTGAAATCGGTTGGTTTTCTGCCTTATATTTGCTACTGTTAACTTATCAAGTGCTAATTAAAACATGATAAACTTTCTTCATGAGTGAACGAATTAATAATCTTAATGAAACTGAACGATCAATATGTAATGTTATAATCTTTCTTTTCAATTACGTAAATAAAATTAATTATTGAATACATCAGTTTTGAAACTGTGTGGTATGAGGCGTCCGGAAGATAATAATAGAGGGTATGCTGGCAGAAGAGATCCGCATTCATAAAACACAAGAAATCAAAATATTTATCTCTTTGGAAAGTCTTAAGGAAATTGAACTTTCGACAAAACAAATGGCTGCAAAAAGCTCTACAAAACTCTTCATTTTAAAATAAATTTATTCAAAACTAGATTTTAAAAAAACTACTGAGTATAACGAAACAATGACTCTTTAAAACTTGCTTGCAAACAAAATAGACAGTTGGATTTTGGTTCATAGGGTAATATAACATCATCTAGTGACCCATCCTTGCATTTGAAAAACAACAATACAAGCATAGAAAATATACATCCCGTAGACACCACTAAGCATTTCGACGACACAGGAAATGGGACTTGTTCCTTCAGATCACACACTGGAAGAATTTGCTTTTCGGGCGAATGTGTCAAAAGAGTTGTTTAACAAGTCTACAATTTATATGCTGTAATATAAGTAGTACAAAACAACTCTCCAACGTTTACTTGCCTTTTGTGCAAATATATTTTCATAGTTTGTTTCCATTTATGAAAGAAAATCAAGAATCGAGATTGTGAAATCTAAGGTTCCAAAATCAGTCTTCAAATAGTAACCTCCGCAGTTACCAGTGATTGGAGAACTCGTTTGGAGAGAGATGTATAGACGAATTTGGTTGGTCGGTCCCCACATGTGACCCCCTCACCTCCTGACATTAGTGATGCGACATCGACAGCAAAACATCGATGTTCAAAATTAAAACATCGATGTTGATGTCGATAAAACATCGTCCCAAAAACATCGATGTTTTTAAAATTCCGTGTATTTAAACTTTTTTCCCCATTTCTTAAAACTGGTTTAGACCCTAGTGATGCTACATGGACAGCAAAACATCGATGTTCAAAATTAAAATATGTATGTTGATAATACATCGACCCCAAACCATCGATGTTTTTAAAATTCAGTGTATTTAAACTTTTTCCCCTCATTTCTTAAAACTGGTTTAGCAACTAGTGATGCGACATCAGCTCCAATACATCGATGTTTTTTTTTATAAAACATCAATGTTTTGAAAAACATTGACATCGATGTCGCATCCTTACTTTTCAGACCCTTCAACCTTGGCCACTTTGGTCTAAAAGAATGTTCAATTTGCTGATTTTAAAAATTATGCTACTTGGTTATTTTTTAAATTTTTATAACGGTACTTTTTTCATTTAAAAATAAAACTTCGACAACGTAAAAACATCGACAAGAATAAACATCGATGTTACAAAAACATCGACTCCAATACATCGATGTTAAAAACATCGATGTTTTTTAAAAAACATCGATGTCGCATCCCTACCTGACATTTGGTTATGAGTTTGATCCTCGTATGTGATAATGTCGGGTTTTCCTGCTCGGAACTTCCGGATTTCTTCAAGCAGTCTCATAAATTCAAGTGGCGCTTAGGATCATCTACCTTGCCACAGCCAGTCATGAATTACAAAGCTACTCAAATAGTGTAGTACCTAAGCTTTGAGCCAAGTTGACTTTTGTGTTTTCTTCATACAGTTGAAATAAAGTGCCATGACTTTCTTGTTGAAAGTCCTGTGTGTGTGACTAATTATATCTGCATGCAATATCTGCATATAATGTATGCATCAGATAATTTAGGTTCTAAATATTTGAAGCCTTTGATTCCAAAATCTTTCACTGTGATAATCAAAGAGAGTGATACCGCTCGATGTAGGTACTGAAGGATACTTGGGGCAGGGAATGCCCAAGAGAAAATATGGGGGGGGGGGGGCGTTGAGAAGCAAGAGTAGACAATACGCTGCTAAGAAATTGTCGTTTAAACCTGTTTTAAGCAAACACTTATCCAAGTGACCACACAGGTACACACGACAGAGAAGCATTTTTGCTACAATTATGTATTGTAAAATACAAGTATATAATTGATCGGTCTAAAAACAAGGCAAGTCCTAAAAGTCGGTGTTAGCTTCTTCTTCTTAATTAGGGCACAGCTTCTCCGTCTCTATTAGCTGGTCATTAAGGATTTAGATAAGGCCTTGGAGGGTCGTAAGCTTAAAAGTATTTGGGTGCACTTCCTACTTTCGCAAGTTCTTACAAGTGCAGAGTAACAAACCAACACCACAGGCAACGCCGTTATGGCTGTTATCCAATAGGCTACCATATTCTACAAAATAGTTATGCCCAGATGCGTTCTGGTTTGAACTATATTCTGATTCGCCAGAGTAGAACCCAATGAGAGAGAGAGAGAGAGAACGATAGAATATGACCACGGCAGATGCAAATTCGTCGTGGAATAAAAATTATTTAGTTGATTTATTACGAATGAAAGAAAATTGACAGTTCAAGTTACTTTTCACACCGCCAACACACACCCATACTGACAAGTACAGAGATAATCGGATTACATTGATTTTTGAAAGCATCGTGTGCAATTATTTTTTGCTTAATTTAGGTTGCCATAAAAATCGAATTTTAAATTGAATATACCTTTGCATTTCTCTATATCCAAACCCAAATTAAAATGCCGTTGCAGATTCGGGCGTTGTAACAAATGTCAACAATTTCACGTGATCGTGAGGAGACGGTAGTAGCCAATCACAGGGAGCGTATCACTTAACCCGCCGTTTGAGAATACGGTTTTGATCACCCGCTATTTAAATCTGATCCTCGGGTTAGCTCGACTTGTGAATATGGCCATAAGATGTGTATGGATATTTTTTTTTTGAAAAATACTTACTTCAATGCACATGAACCGTCATGATGCTACCTTTCTTCCCCCCTTCCGTTTATTGCCCTTTTCTCCTCCTTTTCACAAAAAGCTCATTGTGCACATAATCACACACCACTGAACATCTGATTCAACAGAAAGCTGACACCGGTCCGTTTCTCAAACTCCCCCATTCTCAGCTCACAAGTGTTCCGCTAAAGGCAATTTCTCAATTCCATAAGACTCATAATTTCCCATGACGTCCAAGAGACCAGATGTTTGATAAATAATTGCCTTAACAAAGCGTTCAGTTTCGAGTAGCCTGAATTCAAAGGAAATTAATAACTCGATATTTTGCCCTCTTGCTTCTGTCACAAAGAACTCTTCATATCTCCTTCGGTTTGGAGAATGTATGATGGATATGCACTCATAATAACTGTTATAAGATACCTCTAAAAGGGCTTATCTGGTTTAATGCATCAAGTTCACTCGCCATTGTATGAAAAGAAGGACTTTCAGTTACGTAGGCTCATGAAGTAAGAGATGTAGACTAAAAAGCAACAAATTCCAAACCTAATGGGAATGACGTTTCAGGGAAGAAGGAATTTCGCATGTTTTTAACCTTTGATGAAATTCTCTAGATTTCAATAGGTCATCTCGTCTTTGATTAACACATACGAATGGAACTTTTACTTTAATGTACTCTATCGATTCAAATAGCGATCGTGTTTTTTTTTATTGGTGATAAGGCTATTAGCACCACGACCTTTAGTTTTTGAAGCTTCCTCTAAATCTACAGCATTAAAACTAAAGAAACATTGAATCCTATTTCCTTCTGTTGAGCTTCAATGTAGGAATTGTAACTATTACGAATATTGTGAAGTGATTTTCTTTCCATTGATTATTTAACAAAGAAGTATATTCTTTTATAATGCCGAGTATATCGTGGGTAACTTCATATTAGTTCTGAAGGCATCATCACAATTTTGTAATGAAAGATGAAGCACTAAAAGGTTAAGTTACTTCAAAACACAAACTCCACAATCCTACTCATAGAGCAACAAGGTTTCGATTTGGAATCAGTAAATATGATGGGTTTAACTATAGCAACAGTTAAATCATGAAAGTTTCATTATAATAGCTTAAGTAACTATTTGGAATCATTTACTAACATGGCCTTGAAACGGTTAGTTCTGTCCCAATCATTTCTAATATTTTCTAATCAATACTAACTTAGAAACCTTGAAAACCTCACTATCAAACTATAAAACAAGTACTTGAAAAATCATATTTCTAGCATTTTTCTTCTGTCTTTTTTCGTCTTTCGCCTTTTTTATACATTAAACACAGTAGATTGCAATCTTTAACTAAACACAGTTCCGAAAATAGCTTAGTCACATGTTGTCATAGCAGTTCCACAACACATTCCAAACAATTCATCACGGCTGCCATGACACCTTCGTTTGTAATGATTCTAAAACTAATGTTTAAATCAGAAGAACCCTATGTTTAAGCTTTCAACTGCGCAATTGTTTGTATTTAAGCGTTTATACACACAACGATAAAATGTCTACTTATATAAATCTGTAACAAACCTGAAATTAATTCTAAGAGCTAGAATTTTAACTAGGTAGTCATCATATAGTACAATATAAGAAAGCTAAACTTGCAATTTTGACGAAGAATATATTTAATTCACTTTAATCTGCATTGAAACAGTTAAATTTTATAGTTATAAGATGTTTAAAACGTTATTAAACATGTTGATTAAGATTTAACAGAGAAAAACTATTTTGCTGATTTTTTATCTTTCTCTTGTTAATTTTACAAAGAAATAGCGGAACAAAAGACAATAACCAAAAATTTAGAATTGAGATCATACTTGCTATTCTAGAAGGATTCATTGAACTTTACAACAATTATATACTTAGCACATACTTTGAAAATGTAATTTACTTTAATTTAATTTATGCCCAATGTGATTTTTTCCCTATTCGTTAATATTTTCTTTTCTGTAACACGTATACATATTAAAAGAAACATATTATTTAATGTGTCACTGTATTTTCTCTGCATACCACCTTAACCTGACTTTTAAATAAATATATTTCGAAGCTGGCATGTCTAAAAAAGTAGAATAATAGTTGGTTGCTCTCTATAGAAATAAATCGCGTGAGCCTCTTTAACAGATATATCTAATGGCATCCTTTGGTCCTTTTTTTCTATAGATTATTTAAATGATCTATGCACTGTTATTTCGATTCAAAAGAGGTAATTGGTTTGTCATTTTTCATCATTTAATGTAACAATAATGGGTAATTTGATCGGAACCTATAGCGTAAAGTGGATTTTAAGCCATAATTAATACGTATTCTCATATTGGGAATTGGACCCAGTCTGTCTTACCAAGAGCCTGGCGCTAACGAAGTCTTCAAAAATATGTATATAGATATAAATGATGTAAAAACGTTTTCGCCCTTTGTTGGAACTATATTTATAGATTATCATACTCAGGCGTGCCATCTTGTAAGGGCTTGAACCCCTCGTCCTCCCCTAACTTTTTATAGTTGGGGCCGTCCCCCCAGACAAAGGTTAAATGTTACATATACGTGGAATATGGGTAACCAAATATACATAATTCGATTGACTCAATTGGTCGTTTGTGACGAAATAAAGCAGCGAAATCTTTGGTTCACTTCCTTAATATTCTATGGTTCTCCTTCAAAAAAAAACTATAAAATATGATGCGAGACTTTTTCTGTAAAGTTAAATGTAGATTGTGCAAAAGTGGTTTTGTGGTTTAGTTGTACATAGTGCGAACTGTGTGTGTGTGTGTGTGTGTGTGTGTGTGTGTGTGTGTGTGTGTGTGTGTGTGTGTGTGTGTGTGTGTGTGTGTGACCTCATTGGCTACATTTTAATATAAAAAATTTCTTTATCTCTGAGCTAGAGCATTGATAACAATAAATGAAATTCTTGATTTGCTTGTTTACACTGAAAATTCCTATCACACGCAGATAATATGGGTAGTAAAATATTTAAGCAAAATTAATTGTCCGAAAAACTGGTACAAGTAAAGAAAGGTTTTACTTGCTGCCCCCCTCATACATGCAAATAATTTCCCCTAACTTGGTGTGAGTGTGCATATTAACGAAAATAAATGTAATCGTCCACCTTACAATAAATTAAATTTTCTTTCTTAAAGACTTTTTCTAATGCTTTTAACGCGGATTACTTTTAATTGCTTTTTTTTCCTTATATTTGATTGGCTAAATAATCCAACAGCTTCCCAAGCATCATCATGGGTACATGAAAACAATCGCTCGAAACAAGTTACTTGTCATGCTGCCAAATATAGTTGGCACTCCTTGCTTGTCATGCGAGTCTTTAATCTCTTGAGAATTATATCGGAATTCCAACGGATTTCCGAAGTAGCAATCTTCGCTGATAGGGTGGTAAAGCTTCTTCGGCTATTCTTTTTGCCATGATGGCCGCTGGGAAGGAAAATTGGTACTCTTCCAAAGATTTTCTAAACTAGCAGTAGAACGAATTTGGCAAAAGCAGCTAGAAATTTGTTAACTCGCATTTTTTCTAGGAAAGGTGCCAATTTAATCGGTGAATAGTTTGCTGGTGGAATTAGTAATTGATTTCATAAATATTTATGAACGTAACTTAAACTTCTTATACACGTTTTTCCATGCTTTTCGGTAAAATACCTTTTCGGAAACACCAAAATTATTCTTGTTTTACAATTTACTTCGCATGCTCGTTTATGTATGTAACAAGGTTCCGAGATGTGAAAGAATTTGTACTGTAATTGAACCTGATGACTGAAAATACAATATTCAAATTGAATATTACGCTTCGATAGTTCATTGGCAACTATTTTCATTAGTTTGTGAACTCTTTTTCATATTAACGGACTCTAAGTTCAGTTTAGAAGTAACTCTAAATAGCACTTTCGAAAATGCTCAAAGATCCCAACCTCACCGCTTTGACTCGCCCCCGATCTTATCACTGACCACAGAATTATCTAAACCACATAAACCATAGAAAGTGCACATTTTTTACATATTTTGAAGTCTTTGGCTTGCAAGTGAAATACATTAAATCAAAATATGTAGTTATGATAAGATTGGCAACACAACGGGGTATTGGCGACGGTCCCGGATCAATCTCCAAAGGGAAAGATCTGAGAACAACACCACGCAATTTTGAACCACGGTCAGATGACGAGGCAAGACCTGAGCTAGCACCCCACTCTCTCCAAGCTTTCACACCAACCCAACGTGAGTCTTTCGGCCACGGTAGATTTAAGGTGCACCAGCCACCTCTACACCACACGTTTACAAACATCCATGCACTGAACCGGATTCGAACCAGGAACCATTTCTGATAAGGAAGAGGGTGAAAAATGTCTACTGCTTCTGCTTTACGCAGTAGGTGAATTTTTCAAGAAATTTCACCACACATTCATAGAAACCACGAGTTAGTTGACACACTTACGCATCACCACACTCAGGTCTAGAAGAACTAAAAGACCAATTTTTTAAAATTGTGACAGTGCGCTTTACTTGCAAGTTGACGAAATTAATGTTTTGCAATTTTAAAAACTACATTGATTTCTATTTGATCTTTTAAATAGTATTTGATCTTTTAAATAGTATTTTATCTTTTAAATAGTATTTTATCTTTTTTAAACTAGAGTATTTCTATTTAGTTTATATATACGTTGTATCACAAAATCTCATCTATCTCTTTTGTTATAAACCCCAAATTCCATTTTGCCTACTTGTTGTATTGATTCCACAATCAGTCGAATGAAACTGACGAGTTGAAAATGAAACTAAAATATTTTCACTTTTCCTTCTCGTCAGAGAGAAATTTAGTTCCAAAATATTTTTGTATAGCAAGTAAAAAGTATTGGTCATTTATCCTATGAAAATGCTTTATTTCTGAGGATTACAAACTCGCGTTTTTCAGAAAATCAGATAGGCTCAAAGGCAGATAAACGAGTTCCTTAGGGAGCTCCAAGAAAAATCTCGAAAAGTGAAGCACTATCAGAGAGGTTCAAATAAACCGAAAGACGGATTAACCAGTTTTCTTTCGGAGTTCCAACAACTATCCAGGAATGTGAAAAAATGTACCATAGAAGATTCGATAAACCGAAAAGAGGATGAAAGAATTCCTTCAGGAGTTCCAGAACTATCCAGGGACGTGGATTGAACGGGTTCCTTTTGCAGTGCCCAAACTGTACAGGAAATTGAAAGAACTGTCATAGAAGATCATATTCTAATAGGAGGGCAAAAGTGTTCCTTCGGGAGTTCCCGGACTATCCAGAAGAGTGGTCATACAAGATCGGGGTATCGAAATACCAACTAACTAGTTTCTTGAGAGTTCCCGAATCATCCGAGAATATGAAAGAAGTATCACAGAAGATCGGATAACCGAAAGGCGGATAAAACATGTTCCTCTGAGAGATCCTGAAGTGTTCAGAAAATTGAAAAACTATCATACAAGATCGGATAGCGAAACGCGAATAAACGAGTACCCCAGGGAGCTTCTATAACATCTGAAAAAAACGAAAGCTGGTGCTTCGAATAGACTAAAAACAAAATACCTCTATATCTATGTATCTTCCATGTGACTGAATCATTTTATATTATTATTACTACTAGATAGCATCCATATTTACTCCAGAAGACAGATTTCCAGCCTCATTCATTATTCATGTAGCCCTTTTGCCCCAATGGAGGCAGGAGAGGAAATGTCCTACAGAAGAATGACTAGGTTCTATTAGATTGGCCTATTGCCATTTTGAGAATGGAAAGAAAGACGCTCTTTATAATGCGTTTGCCTCAATTTCCTCCAAGCCTCCTCAGCTCTTTTTTCCCCCTCTGCTCGAAGGAACAGGATTAAATCCTGATCGCTGGCTTTGATGGGTTTGGATTGAATTAGCTCTATCTCCGCCGGGTTTCGCTTTGCGTGCAAATATCAAAAATAGATCAGTCCGTAATGGTGTGGAGGTTTTGTAATTTGAATAAGTGAATATTTCCATGTCGACGCATGAGAAGGAAGATGTTTACAGGGGTATATTTATTCTATGGTTTTTTCTGAGGACAGGGTTATTTATGAGCTACGAAAAAATAAAGTGAATCGTAGGATAGAGCGTTTATTTTTATATTTAGGCGAACCGTTTAACAGAAGAGAGTTACATATTCAAAGAATGATTGTTAAAGGAAATCTAACTTACAGGAATTGAATTTAAACTGCTCGTTCCCCTTCAGCTCGTATTTCAAATAAAGTGCTATGGTTTACGTTGTGAACAAGTTCTGTCCGTTTTGAAAATAAGAAGATTCTTTACTTGATATGAGTATTTTTTCAGTAAAAAAGGTTTGCACAAATAATTGTATGTTAAGATTGAAAGATGGATGTTTAAAAAACAAAATGACATTAACAAATAAACATAAATATGAACATGGAAAAGTGGAAATCATTAGATAGAGGACAGCACGTAAACTCTGCTTCGATTAAAGGCCCATTCCCACTATTAGAATCCGGGTCAATCCAAATCAATCTGAATCCAGTAGAAACAGGCTTACTTGTATTCGGATTCATTGAAGTGGAACGCTCCGGATTTAGGCTCTGTGAAGTGTTTTAAGACGAACAAGATATATATGACTTATGCAAGCAGATGTCCCAAATCTTCGTTGGTCAGTTTGTTCTGGATTGACATCATCGAGTTTGATTGTCCTGGAATCTGTAGGAAAGGGCCCCAACCAAAAGGTTTCCTTATTTTTACACCATCTCTCTCACACACATATGATCCAACCCCTCAACTTTACGGTTGCAGTTGGAGGTAACTGTTCGAGTGATCTTATAAGTGTTTATATTATTTTAAAAACATCTTAGATGAGAATGCCATCGAAAGGATGTTTCTGAGAGACGTTCGTAGTATTAATGATTCGAATAAATTCTTGGTGACTAGAGAACCTTTTTAAAATCTACAAGCCACCTAATCGATGGTGATATCAATTCCAACCTTTTTAGATTCTGTTTCAGCATCCTATTAATAATGATATCTTACAAACTTTACATTTAACACTCTATTTAAAGTTTTACCTTGTCTTATTTTGATACACGTAATATTTCTTAATTTTTTTTTTTTAATATTGTAATGTAATCCGTTGCTCCTTTAAACAAATATTTCGCCATTTCTTTTTAGAACAAAACTCGAAACTTAAAAAAGGCACAGTTTAACTTTTAGGCATGGTTACATAATTTAAGTTCTTTTTACTACTTTACTTCTATAAATTATTTTAAGGGCATTTGAACTTTAAGTTATCCATTTATATTTTTTAATTATCAATGGCTCAAGCAATAGATCACCCATATATGTTAAGCTTTAAATGTATTACAATCTTCATCACACTTTTCATCGTTTGTTTCTGAAACGATTTTTTTTTAAATCACCATCCTTTCTTATCTTTACCTAAAATAGACTAATACATTCAATTTCTACAATTGCCTTATTATTCAACACATTAAAAAGCTTTATCCCGGAATAATGGAAAGAGATGCAAGACATATCTGTTCCTTTATTAAATTGTATTATTTTGTCTTATTCATAGCAAAGCTATTACGAGCTCGATTTGTTGACATAAGAATGAAAACACCGATGCAGACATATTTTTTCATTTTCTCTTGATTGAAAATCAATTTTCGCGTGCAGTTTCAAAATGTTCATCCACCAGAGTCCCTTTTGGAAGCATTCCAAACATGTTCCCGACTTCCCGCGTCTGGTTAGTAATCGCTTTTCGATGTTTAATCTACCCTTATTTCACATCATAAAGTTTTGAGTTTCGAATTTTGATAAAACTCAAATTAGTGCGATGTTTCCGGACGCTATTCGTCACTCTGACAACCCGATAAAATACATCATGGGCAGTGATACACGCGCTCCTCGAAAAATACATGTCAAAAGCAATGTCAACTTATTTTTAAGGTGAAATTCAAGGTCCAATACAAATTGTTTGCTTAACTTTTGTGTACAGAATGTATTGGACCCCATTACTTATTTGTTTTGCATAAATTTCGGCATTTACCATATTCTGAAATGATCTGTGTATGTGTTCTAATGTGTCGTGTTCAAATTGGATCTATTTATAGCGTTCTGTTTCATTCTTTTAGTTATGTATCCAATAATCCACTACGCAGAGGTTTGCCCTAATGGTAACAAACCACCCATGACTCTACAGGACCCTATGGCATTGGGTCAAGAGTTCACCCTTCAGCAAGGTATGTATTTCATGGAGCCTGTTGCATAGTTGAATATTGTCGATTGTTTGCATAATTATTCTCAAACTACATTCAGGATCATTCCTGAGGTATTTCCTGGTACACGCACAAGCCTTAAAACTTCTATATCTTTAAAAAACATTTGATACCATTAGCCGCTGTAGCTCAGTCAGTAGAGCGTCGGGCTCGCATCAGAAGGGTTGTGGGTTCTGTCCTAAGCGGAGCCTGCAATTTTGATGATTGCGAGATCGGCGTTTCGGCCTGGCTAAAGACCGTCGTGGGTTTCTCTGAGGGTACCTTATTAGGGGGTTATCGGCCTCTGATTGGGATCTAAATTACGATATGTGTGAGTGAATGGATGTATGAAATGGACCTTCCTGTAAAACGGAAGTGTCATGTATGTCGAGCTAAGTCGGACTTCCTCCCAATGGGGCTCAATAACATGGAAGGCGCACCCCTCTGAGCCAGTGTAGGCATAAGAAACAACAACAATATAAAATCTTTTGGTAAATACTTTTCATATGTTGGAGGAAAATACATTTTAAAAACATTTTTTTGGTTTATGTGTACAGTTCATCATAAAATACAAAACATGAGTTTAAATATTGATCAGATATAATTGAGTTTCATTCTTCATGTCCACCCTTGTGTCCATTTGTTATAACATTAATATAGTAAGAGCTTATTTCTTTATGTAAAGAGGATTGCCTTAATTCTTCCATACTTCCTAGGAAATAGCGAACAGTCTCTCTTAATTCTGAAATTGGTAAAAGTAGAGCAAATTCAGATACCCGGATAAGAAATAATTTCTATAAGTTTATTTGCATAAGAGATCGTCTTTTATGTACACAAATTACATATTTTCCAGTGACAATACCAAATTTTTATGGCCAAAATTTGAATTTGCATCAAAATTCAATCTTGGATATCGTTTGTTCCAGAGGTTTCTGGGTTTTGAATATGTAAAATTTTAAAATAATTTTAAATCACTTTCTTCTACTCTTTTCCGTACCATCAGAAATGATCCTTCCACCGCTCTGTTTTTATATTAATTTACTATTAAAATCTCAAATTAAAACTGTATGAGAGAATGATACATTTTTATAATCATCTTGAGAATATAATTTTAAATTATGGAATAAAATTTTAAAATGTATGAAAATAAACAAAGATATATTTTGAAAGAAATGGATTCAGGACTTAATGATAGGAAAATTTCAGCTCTGCTCCCTATAGTTGTTTTTGCTGCATTACATTTCATTGTCTTCATTTTGCCTATTAGATGAAAAAGAAATGATTTTCTGGAATAAAATAGCTGAAATTTTCCTCTTTGAAACTTAGAAAAATTTTATAATGTTCATTAGCCAAGAAGTAAAGTCGAAACTATTCCAAACCAACAGCAAAGTTTTATCAAAAACTTAATAAAGATCAATTTTTAGCTGTTGAATAAATAGTATGTTCTGCTCATACTATTCTAATCAGTACCGTTTGCGTTGAAAATATTTACACGAAAAATAACGAAAGTTAAAATTTTAACCATGGAAATCTCAACCTTCTTTGTATCACAAGAGTCGTATAACGATTTTTATGAAACAGCTAACAGAGGAATACTAACCAATTGCTCCTTTGTTTAAAAACGTTGTCAAAAGTAAACATTTGTTAACAAAATAATAACTAGTTATAAAATTTTGTATCAAGTATTATTTACAAACAGTATGTATCTGTCAATCTATTAAGTAATTTTACAACAAAGTAAAAAGACTTTTCATAAAATAAATTGAATTTATGTAAACTAATTGTCACGGTAAGATAATAAATTAAAATTACTTAAAGGTGGTTTGGGTTGTATTTATTTCATAAACAAATAATTAAAACTTTCAGGATCAAGCCGCATTTACTGCAAAGTTTTATTAACTTCAATTTTTGTATTTAGTGTGAGATAATACACACACATAAAAAAAACACATTACTACTCGAAATGAAACGTACTATGGAAACCTATTATTCCATAACTATTACTTTAATTTACACCTGGGAATGTAAAGAGATCTCTTTCCAAAATGTTTTAAATGTTAATTATAAGAACTTCAAACTGCCCGTCCATCAAAGCAATAAAACATCGACCACTTTTGTGGGTGAAGTTTATCATGGAGCTGTGTCCAATCTAGTTATTTAATGTGTGACAAGGAAGCAAATGTGAAGTGAAAGATTTTTTTCTTAGATAAAACAGAAGAACGTAAAGTCATCGCTCTCGACACCATGGAGTTTGTGTATTTTCTCTGCAAAAAACAAAAATCATACCAAGTTTTTTCTTTGCGTTTCAAATTTCAAGAACCTTGTCAGCCTTTAATATTTTATGTCTCTCTGCTGAGCAGGCAAAACTTTTCCATAAAATGTCAGTTTACATTCTTCGTTATTCGGCACACTTCATTTTTTGTACTTCCATTCTTATTCTACAATTTTCTTACACACACAGGCAGAGAAGAGTTTCACTTTTACTCCAGACTAGAATACCCTCGAGTTGTAATTTTTTTAATCATTTTTTTTTCTTAGTTTTAATATCAAATGTGAAACAAGTACGTGCACATGTGTTTTAATACTACAGTCGAACTTTTATTTACCGAACGTGTTTCATTATTTTCTTTATGAGCGTATTTTATTAGTTGACACTATTTCCTCACCAAAATATTTACAAATTAACTTGCAAAAATATCTCCATATAGTGATCTCAGTTTTTCTGAAAAAATATTTTATGACTTTATTTCTATAAGATTTTCGAACATAATTCCAAAATTTTCTCTCATAGTTATTTTTTTATAGTGGCCAGATGGGTATGACAAAACAGATTTGTATGGGTGTCAATAGTGAGTACTTAGAAATAAGGGTCAAGGACAGGTTATGTTTTACCAATTACAAAGTAAGAAATCACATTAGTACAATAGTAGTTGGCGATGCGATGTAAAAGAAGTCGAATATCTGAGAACTCTCAAAAGGAAATTATGAGCAGTGTGGCGAAGTTTTGATTTGAAAAAAAGCATCACCAGGGTGTTTCCAGAACCTTGCAATACATTACATTATTACAGTGATGTGAAACAAGAGAAAACTACTTCAAACAATATAGATCACACTGTGCTCAAATTATGCATCCTACTATCTTGATGCATATCGTAAGTAAACAATTTTAACATTATAAAATAACAATTTCTAATATTTACGATACACATTTTTATAATTATATACACGAAGTGTGTCTAATATTTCTGCATAAACTTTAAGGGGACGTGGGACACACAAAATTAAAGCACATTCATATAAATATGTATGTTTGCAAAAAGCCACCCAGATGTGGTAGAAAGTAGAGATGCGACAGCAAAACATCGATGTTGATAATACATCGCCCTAAAACCATCGATGTTTTTAAAATTCAGTGTATTTAAACTTTTTTTCCCCCATTTCTTAAAGCTGGTTAAGCAACCTCAAACATTAATGTTAGCCGAAGGGGGAGATTTAATTTGTTATTTTCCGTGTTTGTTAATTTATAAGTAAGATATTTTTTACTGTCAAAACAAAGTCAAAGAATTAACAAGAACAATTAACAAATCTTTTGTTTTCAAATTGGATAAAAGAAAGAAAACAATGCTTACGACAATTTGGCACAGGTACTACTAACTATAAGTATAATTAGGAAGGTACATGACAATAATTATTGTTACTTATTATTAATTATTTATCAACTTATTGGGGGGGGGGAACGCAACAAACTTATTTTGTATTTGCTGTAAATAAAATATATTGGGGCCAATAATTATTATAGGCCCCAATATATGTGTTATTTACAGTTTGTAAAAAAATAAGTTTGTTAACTTTCTCCACCTCAAACCGACTTTTTTTTTCACCAGTTAGGAAAAAAACTCTTTCTGATGGAACAGATGTGGCCATCACTGACAAATACTTAGTTGCAAGGTTATTTTTCGTAATTTTTACTATGGTGCTTTTTTTCATTCAAATATAAAACATTGACAACGTAAAAACATCGATATTAAACAAACATTGACTCCAATAAATCAGTGGTAAATACAACAATGCTTTTACAAAACTTCGATGTTTTGAAAACATCGACATCCATGTCGAATCCCTACTTTTCTGACCATTCACCCTTGGTCACTTAGGTCTAAAAAAAATTTCAATTTACTGATTATGAAAATTAAACTACTTGGTTATTTTTATAAAGGTACTTTTTTCATTTAAAAATAAAACATCGATAACGTGAAAACATCAACAAGTATAAACATCGATGTTGCAAAAACATCGGCTCCAATACATCGATTTTAAATACATGGATGTTTTTTTTATAAAACATCGATGTTTTGAAAACTTCGACATCGATGTCGCAACTCTAGTAGAAAGAGTATGGTGCATAAGCGAAAGACAAGCAATATTTTTAGTTGCGCAAAGTTTACAGTTTTAAATTGTAGTGTTTTACAGCACTCCGCTGGCTGTTCCGGTTTACACAAAGTCTGGAGCAAACATATGAGGATTCGGCACAAGTCTCACGGGGTACCGTTCACGACATCTTTCGCTGATTCCCCATTTTCTCAGCAGCCTCATATGATTAATGTCAGCCATCTTAGCATTCGTGAGATGGTACATGCTACCCGTTTGGTCAGTGCCTATATGAAGATTGCCCAAACTTGTCAACGGTCACTCCCTACCTATCATGAACCCCAAAGAAATATAGGAGACACACTTGCTGACAACATTGTGAATACTGTTTAATTTTGTGTTTCCTACCTCTTCTCAAAGCTTTTACTGGTAGTTTTGAAACACTCAGTATGTGAAGATTATGATTCTAAAAAGTTCAGTGAAGTGGTAATGTGATATGTTCCATAAAATGCATTTTCCTTTTAAGGAACTGTTTGGGTGATATCTTGTAGAACAACATTGTGAATACTGTTTAATTTTGTGTTTCCTACCTCTTCTCAAAGCTTTTACGGGTAGTTCTGAAACACTCAGTATGTGAAGATTATGATTCTAAAAAGTTCAGTGAAGTGGTAATGTGATATGTTCCATAAAATGCATTTTCCTTTTAAGGAACTGTTTGGGTGATATCTTGTAGATAGGTCACACTTATCTTCATGAACTTCGATAAGCATTTTCTAAAAATAGAGGACACCAATTTAATTTAGTTCCAGCGGTTCCCATCCTGAGGTGCTCGTACCCCTGGAGGTACGTGATAGACCGGTTAGGGGTACGCGAAAATAATATTGACAATGGCGGAAACATCAGAAAAAGAAGTTTGTATAAAAAAACTCAAAAATAGGTTATGAAGTTTGGATTTACAAAGAAATACACGAAAGTTGTCACTAGATCTTCTCACTACCAGTCACATCGCTCGATTGCGCTTGTGTCACCCCCCCCCCTCTTTTACCAAAGCTGTCACTATGATTGAAAGCGGTCCGCCAGTCTTACGATGTATCCCAGATTGTCGGTGTTAGACTCGGGTGATGTTTTTTGATAAAAAAAAACTACTAGCTGAATAGCCCGGCTGTGCTCGGTTTTAAATTTTGACCACGACTGCTAAAATATGACCGCGACATTTCCCTGTGTTAACTCAAATACACAAACCCAGTAGAACGTGTTTCCTTGTCCGTGTCCATTTATTGCAGGAAAACAAACTTTAGATTTTAAAATTGGGACTTCGAGGAGCAATTTAGGACTGCCTGTGTACCAATTTTTAGGGCTACAGATTGGTGTAAAGACAGGCTAGAAATAGCCTATGTTTTCCACACACACATATATTCAGGGTATCCCTGAATTCATGGGTCAAACTTTAAGGGTAAGTAAAATACATATAAAGAAGCGTTTTTTATGTGGATATATTCATAGTATCAAGTGGTTATTCCTTTATTTTATAAGATTCATATGACAATGGGTAATATTTTTCTTCGTATTTTGATGTATCTTGTGCGTAAGTTTATGTTATATTGTGATTAATTTTCATTGTTCGTATATCTTTTTTAGGAAATAATATATTTATTTTATTAGCACTGGGTGAGTGTAATGAAAAGAAGAGTAATCGTAAAGGAAAGTCTAATCAAAGGGTACGGGAGAAAAAAAAATTTTTGAACCGCTGTCTTTGAGTACAGAACGTCTGAATCTTGTGTGACCTAAGATAAAAAAAACTTTACTTTTAGCTTTTTATAATCATCTATCTTGACTATAGATTTCGATTCATCTGGGAGAACTGAATCCATTAATCTCTTTCTAATCTACGATAAATATGAGCTGATAAAAAAAAATTACAGTACTCAACTCTTGCCTCATAATTGAAATTAACGAACATAATTTAATAATATAATGCTTAAAGAAAGCATTTAAAATCAATAACTTAATAATAGGGAATTCACTTAACCCTGTCATATTTCCACGCTTTCTCTTAACTTAATGAGAGGGATGTGATGTTTCTTTGACCATCGTTGTTTAATTAAGTTGAATACCTTACACTTCAAAATGCGTAACTGCTAATGAAATTAAGTGAACCACTTAAGGAATAGAAAAAGTATTTTATACGAAAACAGCCAAAATTCAAAATGAAAGTACTTTTTCTAATTTTTTGTAAATAATTACATTAAAAAGGTGTTAGCTTTCTGAAGTTTACTTTGCATATCCTTTAAATGTTTAATGTAGGTAGGAACAAATTTATGTGCATTAGAACATTTTCACTCAAATGAGTGGGTAAAAGTTTACAAGTGTGTACGAAATTCACACTTCATAGGCAGAGACTGGTATGTGATTGATATATGGTAACGACTAATCACGAGAATATCTCTTTCGTATTGGTTTTACTGATTCTTTGAACTGTATTCTTTGAATTTATAGTCTTTGAATTACAGTCTTTGAATTATAGTCTTTGAATTATATTATTTGAATTATATTCTTTGAATTATATTCTTTGAATTACATTCTTTGAATTATATTCTTTGAAATATATTCTTTGAATTATATTCTTTGAATTATATTCTTTGAATTATAGTCTTTGACTTATAGTCTTTGAATTATAGTCTTTGAATTATGATCTTTGAATTATATTCTTTGATTCTTGATTGGTTTACAGTGGATTCTTTTAATATTAACCAATGAACTTCAATCATTTGAAACAGCACACCAGAGAAATTTAAAAGTAAAATTCATAAGTAATGGGTGGGCAGAGGTTAATCGCGTAATACCAATGCCTTTGTCCGTTTAAGGTTATAAAATAAATTAGATGTAACTTGAATGGGAACATGAATGTTGAATACGAATCATGAATTAATTTCGAATATGAAATAATCGAAATTAGGTGCTTAACCCTATTTTCCCTATTGTTACGAAATGATAGGTGAATAATCCGAAGACTGATTTGAGGGCACGGAAAAATAACACTATAGAACACTGAACGATTTTACTAACAAACATTGTGATGGTTGAAGTAATATAATAAACCTCGAAATATCAACTTTAGGTACATAGTGGAATAAAGTTAAACATTTTGGTGTAGAATGAACAAAAACCCAACACGACTGTTACATGACTACTTTCAGCACTCCAGCAAGAATGACTCCGCGATGTCACACTTCTCTTGGAGCCCCCAAGGGAATGGGGAAATACTTCTGTTTGGAATTGGAACGTTTTTTTCTGCTTGTATTGTTCTTATAGAACGATTGCTTGCTATTCTTTTTACATGCTCTCTCTATCATTACTCAACATCTGGTACTTGAATTGTTTGACTGTTTAGTTTGTAGTTTAGTAACTTACATTTGCATTATACAGGGTGTTCTAAAAGTTCCCGTACTGGTGATTCATGAATTTATTATACAAAAACAACAAACTTTAAAACAAATATTTTTATGCTAATGGTGAAAAGCACTTTTAACCTAACGTAGGAAAAAAATTTGGACTTACATTTATAATAAATGTTTAAAATTTCCGCCCTTTTCTTGAAGGCAAAGCTGAAGTCGTTTGCACATATTTTTGGAAACGCGTTTCAATATGCCGGGAGTGACTTCTTGTATCCTTTGAGTAATAGCAATTTTCAGATAACCTATTGTTTGGTGATTATCTTCATAAACTTTGTTCTTTAAATATCCCCACAGAAAAAAAAAGTCAGGGATGCGCAGATCAGTGAACGAAGTGGCCAAAGGTTTCTTGAGATGAGTCGATCGCCAAATAAAACTTGAAGCATGCCCATGGTTTCATAACCTATATGGCAAGTTGCATTGTCTTGTTGAAAACAAGAGTCTCGTTCATTCACTTCTAATAATGCAACAAATTGTTGAATAAGTTGATATAGCGTATCATTACTCGGTATTGCATCATTTGAATATTTATGTCGCCAAAATTCTTTACATCTTTCATATGATTTACATTCAAAATAAGCCTCAAATAGCGCAATTCTCTGAATGCGTGATAAATTCATCTTGCAATGAAGAACAAAATGACGTGGAACTTTATAATCGCGCAACTTGAGTGCGAAGAAAATCAAACGATAAAAATTAAAGAGTCGATAAAACTATAAGCAGACGATAAAATTAAATAATTAAAAAAACACGGACAATAAATTTTTTTTAAAGATGGAGTACGGGAAATTTTAGGACACCTTGTATATATATTTCTGAATCTTAATAGATTAAGGTTACATAAGATGTAAGGTTTATCGTTCTAAAGAGAACTGTCACCCCAAAACAATCACTTTTTAATCTCCTACTGTATTTATTTGATTATTATCTTATCTGCTTCAGGTCTATATGCCGAAATAAAATTCTCTAGTCCAGGAATCATCCATAAGATGTCCTCCACCAAAGACGAGCTCCTGCCCCACAAGGCGTGTATCTTCATGGGGTTCAAAAAACTGGACAGTCACTTCAGCGAAGTACTGGAAGACAGCTGGAAGGACTGGACCGGTGCGAGGCTCATATACATGAATCTGTCAGACGAATTCGGACTCTCGAGGCTTTCCTTCTACAGGAGGGTAGCGCCCAAAGATGCGGACATGTTCATGTATATCATGATGGTGGAATGCGATTCCGTCACTTCCAAAAACCAAATTCGTCTTTTGGACTTCGTGCAGAGGCTGAGGGTGGAAAGAATGATGGGCTACTTGTCTGTCTACAAGGTAGATAGACTCATTCCTTCAACGGCCAACGTCATCAATGGACTTCTGACCAAAGCCGTGGACATAGAGGGGAAGGTCAACATATGACACTTGGAGGAGGCCTTGGGACTCATAACAGATTCCGTGTTGAAGTCTGATCAAAGGCCAACTCCAGTTCGTTTCAGAAATGCAAGCGGCTGACGAGACAGGTTTCAATTTTCCAGAACCTGCTGAAATTTTTCTATTGTTGGCTTTGTTACATAAGATCTTAGGATTTACCCGAAACATTCCACAAAAGTGGAATTGCATAAATTATGGATAGGTTAAATCTGGCACTTTTCAAAATAGGTACATTGTTTTGTTGTGCTTTCCTAATATTTGTTTATTAGTTTGTCGATTTTTAAAAGAATTGATCGTAATCGAAAAAGATGTACTTAACATGATTCTTTGTGTTTGGAACTAAATAAGTTGTGCTGACACTCATCAAAAGTTGTTGCTATGTTTGAGGCTTGATGTTATAGTTTGGAATGAAACTTTTTATACAAACCCTCTATATTAATTTTAGTGAGTTGTGATATCTCTACACGTCAATTAGAGATTTCACACATTCTCAATTACAAAAGTGAATGGAAAATATAAATTGCTTCCAGAGCATGTCTCTAGGTTACATAAGTTTATAACAATTAAAATTTTAACTTTCAAGTTTTAATGTAAGGTACCATAAAAGGCTTAAGATATATTATTTTATATAAATAGTATTTAAACATCCAATTAACTTCTCAAAATACACTGTTTTCAAAATATATAAAACAATTTTTGTAGCGTTTTATATTTTATAAGCCGATTTTATATTTTTATTGTTATGTATTTAATTATGCGCGAACATTATGGTGGGGAAAACTAATGCGTTACAACATAGTTACGGCTTATGCGTAATATGCCTGTTATTACAGAACAATATGACCGTCTCGTTGCAGTATCTTTATCACCTGTCGCATTTTACCAAGAAAAGTGAGACAGCCTAATACTTTATTTCAATCTATATTGAGATGCATGAAATATTTAGTCGTAGAAATGACGTCCAGAAACTACTACTCATAAAGTTTAAAATTTCAGGACCTATTCAGAAATTAAAATATTAGTTTCAAAAGTTTTGTTATATATAAGTTAAGAAACTTGTTAGATTTAATAAACTGCGTAAAACATTCTTGTTTTTTACATATGTGAGCGATGAACAGAAAGTACTCTTGAAGATTCTTAGCCATACAAATCACTTTTAAATGGTTTAATAGCATGCCAACAACCATGTCCTTTAAAGCAACAAAATAATGAACTGTTAACGATTTTATTCATGATGTGTAAAATTCGATTTTCAAGATGTACATACTCATGCTACACATCACAAAACTCTTTAAACAATGAAGACGTTTTATTTTAAATTTTTATTTTACATCATTGAACTATTGAAAATACATTAACTTGCACCAGTAGAAAGGCGAAAGGTAAATCTAATGTGCATCACAAAAACAGAATTTTAAAAATTGCTGAATCAAATGCTTGATAACACGCATGGATATAGAAACTTTCATTTCTTCTCTACGTAAGACTTTTCTTTGTTGATTTGAATTTCAGCTACGGCGGAAAATATCATCATCCTAATCAATATGATGAAACCCTATTTTCCTCATTTCAGACTTCTGACGAGAATTATACTTCTCAACTGTCTAAAACCAAGAGAGATTTTCTTATCATTGCAAAAGTACTATTGAATACATGGCAGCCTTTGACATTTATGCGTGTGGAATAAATAGATGCTACGTTGTGATTCCTGTGCTTTAGTTCTATGCTCAGATGGCAAAATGTTATAATTCACTTTTTTTAATTTTTCGTGACAGCAATTTTAAGTTTCAAGATTCAACATGTGGTTCTGTGGTTTTTGACTTATTACAATTTTTCACCTTTGTTTTCTCATAAACTAAAAGTAAAACACTTTCGACCTTTTGCCACCTTCTAAACATTAACAAATCAGACTCCAGGATGGGACTTACTAAATTTTTTGGGTAAAGTGACTTATAACATTTTGCCATCAGAGCACAGAGTTTATTATAAGAACCAATACCATACTTCAAGCTGTCAATTCTTGTATTGCAATACATATTAAGTTTTAAGTTAAAGTTCGGAGCGGCATTTTTCTTCCATGGATTGGTTTCTAACCAACAAATTATGTAAAGCGAGCTTTATGATGAAGTGAATCATTTTCTCATATCTTGTTCCGATCAACAGTGATACGTGAATAATTCCTACTTCGTTGTCATTCATCCTCTCATTGAAATCAATACGAACTTATATCGATATGTCTTTACCCATCGGTCTAATTATTTTGTTGAGAAACATTCCTCATACAAATTGCAATCTATCTCTCGATTCCCATCATCGTGTTTCGATTCTGATCATAATCAGATTCCCTTCGTATAATTTAACTTGCTTTCTATTGAAATAGTTCTTTTTCGTAGTTTCCATTTAATTTCTGTTTACAGTAATTGTCACGCGTTTTGAAATATTTTTCTCGGTAAATAAATGAATCGAGGAATACTATGACAATAAACACAGAGTGTTTATCACACTCTATTGCAAAAATCCCTGACTTACAAAAATCTGTAGATTCCAATAATGCACATTAGAGAGGATACACTAGACACCTAGCATCTGATAAAAGCAATAAGAAACGCAACGATAACGCTCTTACGACAGCTTAAACTCTTTATCATACTTTCTTATAGATATAGAATTTAAAAAAATCATTTCTATGTAGCTACAGAAATCAGAAGTTTTTATAATTATTATGCACTAATACAATACGTAATCAACAAGTATGTAGCGGAATCATCCGGCTACTTGCATCTCTACCTAGTGCTTTCATTTTCTACGACTGTAATCAAAATGTTTGTAATAAATAGATAATAACTAGTAAAGTACTAGAAATGCTAGCGAATTGAAGGATAAATCTTTCAACGTTAACTATCTTTATGAACATTGTTTATAAATATCTCAAATAAATTTAACTCTGGCCTTACGATTCATCAATCTGCCTTAAAAATAAGTATCTTTTTGATTCCCGGATATTCTATTCTCTCATATAGAGACCTTTTAACTTATTCTACTTATATATTACTTTAAATCTTTCGACCAGAAATTAATGCTAAGTCGGCATGCTTTTGTATTTCTTCAAATTAAATGTTTGAAGAATACCTTACTTTGAGGCCGAACGCTTAGTTTACCTAGTATTATTATTAGTCGTCCCTTCATCTCATGTAAGTGGTACTTAATAGTGAAATACGCTTTCGTTTAAATTCCAGCAGACTAAAATGTGATTGTACAAATAGATATGACTAACGTGGATTCATTTCATAAGATGTATAATAAATTTAAATACATAGAAGTAAAAGTTTTGGAGACTTATGAAAGAAATTTCAATAGTAAATAAAAAATATATTTTTATACCATGCAAATAAAGACAAAATATGTCACTAACAAAATCTTCGATGTAAAAATTTTGACTGAAAATTGCTAATACTGTATTCATCAAACTTCCAAATAATAGTATGTTGTAAGGTATATGAGAATTGTTTCTTCCGGATAGAGAAGCTTTTCTTACTCTTGCTTTCTGCCCTCAGAATATTTTTAAGATTTGAAAGCACGCTGTTTGAGGCCCGTGAATTGTCTCTGCAAGATTTATGTTACTTTAGTCTAATATAATATCTGGGTTTTCATTGATATATCGTGAACTTACAAGTGAAACATTCTGTCAAAAAACACATTTCTGAGAAAACGAAGGGTTGAGGATTCTACTTAGTAAGCTGAACTAATGAAGCGTTTCTCAAGAAGAAATCTAACCTTTGTGCAAAAATGGATTAATGGATTTCACCAGCCAAGGATTATGGTATAGAGAAACTAAAAAACGCATTCTAGAAAATGTTGACTTAATGTGTTTCACTTATTAGACGACGAAATATAATCAGGGCGGGCCAACCCGAATCCAAAGGGCTGCATGCAAACAACCAAGTCACTTAAAAAGTCATAATTAAAAAAATAGTGATCAGAAATGCAACTTTAACAAAGATAACAAGAACCATTATTCCGATTCACCAATCACGACGATCTTGAGTCGTCTCTCGATAAGCGTTATATAAATTTTAAATTTTATTTCTAAACTTATTGGTCTTGGTACAGCAGGAAATAAAAACTTATTAGTTACGAATAAGTTCATATTTTGAAATATCTGCTTAAACAGCAAACTACTGTATAAAATGCAGCTCAGGAAAAGAAACAATGAATTAAGAGGTCGAAAGGTATTTATCTGCTATAAATAGTGTTTTTGTTCTGTTTGTCAGCATTCTCTGCTTTGTTTTACTTTTCAAAATGAATTAAAGGAAAGGTTTTCCCAAACATAGACGATTCAGTGACCATTGAAGTATACCTTAAAATTAGAGATCGTGAAAGCATAATCAAACGAGAAATTATTTAAAAGGAGCGAATAAAACAAATTTCATATGCCGCCCGGAGATTTAGGTTGGCCATGTATTGTATATATTAATTCTTCCACAGAGTAAAGTATTCTTAAAAGGCTTTTAGTTCCTTACACGAGCTTTAGCACTCATACTCACAATTCTAATACACATTTTCCAAAGAAAATTCCAGTAGTTTTTACCGTATATTTTAATTAATAGAATAATCACTCAATGTAAGTAATCTCTACGATGAATATATGCATTTTTTTTATTAAATCCCGTACTGCATTCAATTTTTAACTCTTCACCGTCCGGGTAATTTATATTTAACCCTAACAAAGGTTACTTAATACGCTCTTTTCTATAGATTGTTTTATTTCCAGTCTTCCTTTCAGAAAATACTTATTCTAGGAAACTCTTTAGGAATCTAACAATTACATTTCCTAAGTACATCTAGGTGTCAGCATTCTATTCACTTTTAGAATTCTTGTCACCGAAGGAATGGACTTTCAATTCCTTCATCGACCAATTAGAGGCAGGAATTAGACGGTTGAATTTTTCAAATATAGCTCTTATATTACGATTTGTTGACTGATCAGTGTTGCCTAAAAGTTGGTTCTAATGACTGCAGTGATGATATGAATGTGTTAATACAATGTATATAAAATTGATATTGTGATAGGCCATGAGAGAAAATAATACTTTTAAAGGACCAAGTGAAATTTAGGGCTTGAAAATCAAACACGAATACTGAGTGTAGAAGTCATTCATTCCTAGATTACATAAATTATATCATTACATAGAATTATCGTCTCTCTAGAGAGTTTTACACTACTACTTTTAAAACCAAAATAATTTATTACTTTTGAGATCTTCCTGAATCTGAGATATCAATATATATCCTTTTAAAAGGTTACATTATCTTAGGTAAATAATAAAAATATGTTAAAAACTTAAAATGAAAAGAGTGGTGCTCCAGATACTATGGAATTAATATTTCTATGAAATTCAGATTAAATCAAGTTTAGAACGAAAAGATTATAATTGGTTTTAAAAAAAAAAAACTTCTGTAAATAATACAGAATCAAGACAAAAACTTCTTTCAACCAATAACTGATTTTGTACAAAAATTTAGAAACTTTTTATCTTGGTTTTACGGATTGAATTTTTTCCACTAAATCCAAACCGACTAAAAATGCGATCATCTCTAAATGCATTCAACGACGAGAGAAGATTTTAAAACCTGTAGAAAATTAAAAAAAGTGTTGTGTTTTTGTATAGATATCTTCGTACTACAGATTTTATGTAAAGCAAGAAAATCGAAATGTAAAATATTAAAAAAACATGTATTCCTTTTGTTGTCTTTTGTAAAATTTGGTGTTCATTAATAAATCTATTTTCTTTTTAAAGTGTCTAGTGATTAATTTTCTGTAAGCATTCATTCAGCCATTTTGTAATACAAGTGTCAGATGCAAAATCCAACTCTCGTATTTCAAAAACAAATAACGTCAGCGTATTCTCACTGCCGTAAACTGGTATTTTTTAATCAAATTGAATACTTGCTTAACAAGCATTTTCGGAACAGTGTTTACCCTGAAAATACTATGGTGCTTAATTTCGAAATTCCATTACATAGCACCACTATACGAAACGCCATTTCGGAACATTTTAATGAAACTTCACTTGCAACAGAAAGGCCACCAGAACAAATGTTTATCTTTTCATTCATTTCTCGCAAGTTCTCATACGACAGATGTTTGAGAAACTAATTATTTAGCTCTTCCGGGTCTTTCCTTGGCGTCCTACTGCAACTAGGGTTGCCAAACGTCCCGGATTGGCCGGGATTGTCCCGGAATTTAAGTTGCTGTCCAGAATCCCGGTTAAATTTCAAATTTGCCCCGGAATTTCTGAGAAAGCTATCGACCCCAATATCACATACACTACAAAATAGTTCTTTCTATTGCACATGACTTCGTGTCTATCCATTCAACGTTCGTTCCCCCACTACTAAGAAAGCCAATACTATATATGTCAGTCTGTTCAGAGCGGAACCATCGTGAAGAAATGGACTATCTACCAATAAGTACTTGGACACCTGTGATAGAAAAGAAAAAAAATTATTCATATTCAATAGTTGGTAGAGCCTCCATGAGAGGCAATCACAGCCTCAACCCTCCGGGGCATACTTTCCACAAGTCCTTGGTATGACAGCTTGTGGTATTTTCTTCCACTCGGCTTGGAGAAGGCATGTAAAATCCTTCACTGATTTTGACGATTGTTGCACTCCTTAATTCGGCGATTCAACTCGTCCTAGAGGTTCTCGATAGGGTTCATATCTGGGCTCTGGGCAGACCAGTTTATTAGGTTAACCCCTTTGTCACCATACCAATCCATGGTTGACCTCGCAACAGGACAGCTAGCGTTGTCGTCCTGGAAGTAACATGGGTCCAACCCGTAAAATTTTGAATTCGATTGAGTTTTGAATTCCTCTATACAGCACCCGTCAGTCTCTATCTCCCAGTTTCGTGGGGTCTGCCAACTCGGGGCACATTCCGACAATCACCGCTCAACTTCCTCTTCTGAATTACATAGGCCACTGTCGATTTTGGTTAATTCAACTCACTAGATATGTCCCTATATGTAATACCCGACGATTGCACCTTTCTCGAAATTAGATTTCACGCCGTATACGCCTACGTCCATCTGTCCGATCGAGCATAAAACGTGATTCATCGGAAAAAGCCACCTGTCGCCACTCTGTGGACGTCCAGTTACGGTACTGGCGTGCAAATTCCAGCCTTCGTCGCCGATGAACAGCAGTCATCATAGGCGCATTAACCAGGCGTCTGCTGCGGAGGTCCATGCGCAGCAACGTTCGCTGAACCGTTGTTGAGGATACACTCTTGGTAGCCCCTTGGTTAATCTGGGCGGTCAGTTGCTCAACAGTTGCACGTCTATTCGCCAGAACGCATCTCCGTTGACTTCGTTCGCCTCTGTCATCTATAGCCCGTGGTTTTGGATAGTGCAATTTTGCCATGCACGGTATACTTTAACCACGGCGGCACGAGAACAGTTCACAAAATTAGCCGTTTCTGAAATGCTTCCACCCTTGGCCCGAAAGCCAATAATCATGCCCTTTTGGACGTCGGATAAATCGCTACGTTTCTGCATTACGTCAACGATTGCAATACTTTCCGATGCCCTAGGACATCCTTTCTTTACACTCCATTGCAACGTGCTGCCACCTGCCTTTTGTGATTAGTTATTTCACGTCAAATTGGTGGACGTCAAAAGTAGGTGGTGGTCACATTAATGTGACTGGACTGTGTATCTAAATATACAGGGTGACCTGGAAAGTCCTTTTAAGCCCTTTAATTTTGAAACCGCGTCTCGTAGAGTCAAGGTAGTGTAAAGTATAGACCTAAGTCGTATCGTTTTCGTATGTGACAACCTAGGAATATCTTTCTCGCCGTAACTACTTATTTTGAATGATGCAATCAAATTACTCAGTTGAAAGTATAAGATATTTAATAATTAATAATAACATTAGAAGTACATGCACATTGGTTATTCGTAACTACATTATTCGTATAATCATAACTACGTTCGAAATTACATGGAACAACGTTTTTTTCTATTTACATACTCACGTTCCACTCTCGTGTTGCCACACACATGCAACTAAATTATGACTGTTGCTTTTTAAAAATATTTACAAAGTACTAACTGGACGATAACACTCGACCATCCTGACATTCAATCCACCACGATTGACTAAAATAAAGAAAAAGAACATATTAATAACAATATAATACACTTAATAATTAGTTCTAGTAAATCAGTCCTGGTAACGCATTGGTCTGCGCACAGTTCGCTTAAGAAATATTCTGGTTGGTACTTCAATACTGCTTTCTGAATCCTTTTTTTCGTTGAATGAGAGTCTGGCAACTTGATTATCCTCGGTATTTTTCAATATGTTTTCAGAGTTTGACTGAACAGGAATACAAGAATTCTCATCATTGCTATGTTCAGAGTCATCGGTGTCGCTCTCTCCACTGCTGGACTCCGGATGGCAGTGCCATGACTTGAGTTGACTAACATGTGCCGTTGTGCAATAGAATCTTCCCTTTTCTTTTTCCTCCAATTGGGCTATTCTGTATGCGTCGTTAGGTAATACGTTGATCACTACCATAGGAACTCGATACTTATGTTCTGTCTTTGTTGGTTCCCCTGTAGATTTGGGTGGTCGTCTAACAACTACTACATTTCCTACTTCAAAAGACTTTGAATCAGACTTTTTCTTATCAAATCTAATTTTCATCTGCTTTTGTTGTTCTTCAATTCTTACTCTTGCTTCGTCTTGTATTTTATGGGGCTCATGCCATGTATTCATATCTTCATCTGCTAGCCATCTACTAATTCCATCATTGAATCGGGGCACATAGCCATTCAAAATTTCAAAGGGAGTCTTACCACTGGTTTTATTAATTGCATTGTTCAGATTTCTCTCAACTTCTTTGATATGTAAATCCCAATCCTTTTGTCTCTCGTCTTCCATACTAGCCATGATTACAGGTAGTACAGTACTGTTTACCCTCTCAACCATGCCATTTGCTCTAGGGCAATGTTTCCCAACGTGGGGCCCACGCCCCACAGGGGGGCAATTGGATTGTAATAGGGGGCAATTCGAAAATGGACTCGACACGAGTTTAACTCTTTTGCTCCGGGCCATTCAAATGCAATGCTAGATTTCGGTGCCAAAATTGAAAGAAAAAAGCAAATTCTTAAATAATTGCGGCCAATAAATATTATAAATTCGTTTGACGAGACCAAAATATCAACTGGGTTTTTGGCGTCGTCCAGTTAACCTCCCTGCGGCAGACGGCAGGCTCTGCGTGGACACCCGGACGCTTTAAAATCTCGCTAAACAACGCAGTTGTTCGCATCTGAATGGCTTGTCGGAACTTCTGTAGTGTTTCGCAGCCTTCAGTTGGTGTTAATTTGAAATAGGCGTCCGTAAAAACTGTTATAAAAGTCTCGTTGATTTAAAAAATATATACATTGTGTAGATATAATTGGTAAGTATTTGATTTGATTTTTATTTATTTTAATTTTAGAAGCATAATTTTGCTAAAAAATTTGTCAAATGGAAAATATATATATATATATATATATATATATTTTTTTTTTTTTTTTTCGGTGGCTTAGGTGGGCTTAAGAATTTGATTTCTTCCTAAAACCTATCATTTAAGTTTCTTAAGTGAACAATTCAATTTTTTAATATTAAAAATTATGTATATGTTACATAGGGGGCATAAGAATTTTAGAAAGGCTTAGGTGGGGCATGGCCCAAAAAAGGTTGGGAAACACTGCTCTAGGGTGTTTCGTAGAATTTAGGGTATGAGAGACTCCGTTTGAAGAGCAATATTCTTGGAACTGATGAGAAGTAAAACATGTTCCTCGATCAGTTATTATACGTTCAGGTAATCCATAGTCATTCACAAATTGCTTTAGAGTCATGAGTACATTCTTGGTTGATGTACTTTTTACAGGATGAAGTCGTGCGAACCTAGTCAGGTTATCAATCACAACTAAAAGTTCTTGATTCCCTTTGGAACTTCTGATGAAGGGACCGAGATGATCCATATGTATAGTAGCGAAAGGTCTTTTTCCTGGTTTAATAGGATGCAAAACACCCTGTTGCTTGCCGCGGGGCACTTTATTCATAAGGCACTCAAAACACATTGAGATATGTCGACGAACGTATCGTGTCATGGAGGGAAACCAGTATAATTCCATAATTTTGGTTATAGTTCTGTCAGCAGCAAAATGTCCCATGAAATCATGAAATTTTACAACTATGCTTTTTCGCATAGTCTTAGGAATCACATAAAGTAGTTTCTGAACTTCCTCAACTTTAACTATACGATACAATCGGTTCCTCTTTAGTACATAATCTTGAACCATATGCTTTTCAGATTCCGTTCTTTCGTCAACGTCCTTCTTCAAAATTTCTATAAGTTGAGGAAATGAGCTCCAAAGTTTGATAAATTCATATACACCGAATAAATCCAAACAAACCAATTTGGAAATGAAAATAATTCTTTCTGATGATATTCCGACTGCGCAGCGACCACGCCGGTTAGCGGAAATTGAAAAGCAGGAAGTTAACCGACAAATATCGAAATGGTTACACGATGAAATAATTACAGAGAGCAATTCAGATTATTCATCGCCAATAGTGTTAGTTAAAAAAGCGGATAATTCAACGAGAATTTGTGTTGATTATCGTAAGATTAACACTAAAACCATAAAAGAAAGATTTCCACTACCCCTTATAGAGGACATTTTTGACAAATTACAAGGAGCCTTAGTATATAGTAATTTAGATCTTAAGAATGGATATTTCCACATTCCAATCAGCCCCGAAAGTTCTAAATATACCAGTTTTGTAACGCATAACGGTCAATATAAGTTTAAAAAAGTTCCGTTTGGATTATGTAATTCTCCATCTGTATTTCAAAAGTTTATTCAGTCTATTTTTAAGGAACATCTAGCTGATGGAACAGTAATTATTTACATGGATGATATCATCATTCCTTCCAAAAACGAAATGGAAGGGGTTACAAAACTTAAAATAGTTTTTAAAGTCGCTTCGGACTACGGACTTGAATTTAATTTTAAAAAATGCAATTTCCTGCAACGGAAAATAACTTTTCTAGGACACATACTAGAAAAAGGTACAATACGTCCCTCTGACGCCAAAACAAAAGCGGTACTGAATTTTCCTGAGCTCAAAACAATTAAACATGTCCAATCCTTTTTAGGTCTAAGTTCATATTTTCGAAAATTCATCAAAGATTTTACAATAATAGCCAGACCTCTTAGTGACCTTTTACGGGACAAAGTGCCATTTCACTTTGATCACGAGCAGAAACGGGCTTTCCTTGCTTTGAAGCAAGCGCTGTCATCAGAGCCCATACTTAAACTTTACGAACAAGGAGCACCATTACAACTGCATTGCGATGCAAGTTCGAAAGGATTCGGGGCTATACTTTTTACAAATGGATTCAGATAAAATTTTTCATCCAGTACACTATATGAGTCGTAAAACTCCCCCCCCCCCAAGAGGAAAAAAATTCAAGTTATGAATTGAAAGTTTTAGCGATAGTCGAAGCCCTTAAAAAGTTCCGACATTATTTAGTAGGAACAAAATTTCAAATTTTTACTGATTGTCAGGCGTTTCAAAAAACAATGTCTGAAAAGGATATCCCACCGAAAATAGCGAGATGGGTCCTTTTCTTAGCAGATTTTGACTACGAAATACTCCATAGGCCAGCTAAACAAATGCGTCACGTCGATGCCCTAAGTCGTTACCCAGTTTTGGTAATACAACATGATGAGCTAACACAAAAAATCAAAGATGCACAAACAAAAGACGAGTTTACACAAAGTATCAAACAACTGCTTAAACAGTCTTCAACTTCAGAGTTCACATTAAAACATGACGTGCTGTATAAAATGGTCAATGACCAAGAATTTGTATGTCTTGTGGAACACAAGACATGAGGAAACACATTGTTCAGCTTGAACACTCGAAAGGCCATTTTGGTATAAACAAAACTGAAAATTTGGTGAAACAACAATTCTTTTTTCCCAACATAAGGAAAGTGGTTGAGACAGTCCTTTCCAATTGTGTGCAATGCATACTATCATCTAAAAAATCAGGCAAACAAGAAGGGTTACTACATCCTATCCCAAAGGGAGATGTACCATTTGACACTTACCACATTGATTTTCTAGGACCACTGCCATCAACACATAAAAACTACAAATACATATTCACTGTCGTTGATGTCTTTACAAAATTTCTTTGGATATATCCGGTAAAATCTACTTCATCACATGACGCGTTAGAAAAATTAAAACAACAGCAAGACACATTTGGGAACCCATCGAGAATTATTTCTAATAAAGGTTCAGCTTTTACATCAGCAGATTTTCAAAAATATTGCCAAGAAGAAAATATCACATACATTCCAATAACAACAGGTGTATGTAGAGGTAATGGACAGGTGGAAAAGCTTCATGCGACAATAATCTCAGTTTTAACGAAACTTTCATTTGAAGACCCCACCAAATGGTTCAAGCACACATCCGCAGTGCAACGAGTCATCAACAGTACGATATCAACATCAACCAAATACACCCATTTGAGCTTTTGACCGGAATTAAAATGAAAAACAAGGACGACATTAAAATTAAGGAGGCACTTCAAGATGAATACATACAGATATCGCTACAAAATGTCCAACAACTACGTGAGGAAGCTAAAGCTAACATTTTGGAAGTGCAGCAACAAAGTAAACAACAATACGACAAGCGACGAAAACCAGCACAAACATGTGGTGTAGGCGACAAAGTTGCTATCAAGCAAACCCAATTTGGAGTCGGACTAAAACTTCGACCACGATTCTTCGGACCATACCAAGTGGTGAAAGTTAGACCTAATGACAGGTATGATGTGGAAAAAGTGGGAATCCACGAAGGTCCACGTGTTACTACAACCAGTGCAGACTTTATGAAACCTTGGGAGAAGACTTAGTTGTTTTTTTTGTGTGTTTTTTTTCTCTTTCCCTCACTTCAAGGGACCTTTTCCTGAATGAACAATTTGAAGGGAACTTTTCCTTCGTGAACAATTTCAGAAAACGTTTTGTGTCTGCAAGAGAGATTTTATAAATTTTTGTTTTTCTTTTTCTGTCTTTTTCTTTTGATTATTTTCAGAACCTCAATCCACAGCAAAGGTCGGCGGACCGACCAGTCAGGATGGACGAGTGTACCATACTCGAAACCCCATCCACCAAACCACCTGCACAGTGGCGACACTCGTAGCGATGCCAGCGCCACGGAGTATATCACACGGAGCACAAGTGCAGAGAAGAAGAGCAGAGCAGAGTAATAATATATATATATATATATATATATATATATATATATATATATATATAATAACAACATAAAATATACAAAATAACATAGCACACACAAAATAACAAAAAATAACCAAACAGCCGGGGTGCATTAACCGAAACCGAAACTCGAAACTACCCATGCAAGCGCGCTGAAGCTGCAGACATAGCATGGTAAGCAATATAATTTCAATAACACAAGAATTTCTAAAAAAAAATGTAACAAAAGTCTTAAAAAATAATAAAAAATGAAGAAATGTTGGTGGATCAGGGCGTCATCAGGGAGGAGCCTGACCCAAACAACATAAAATGGTGTTTTCTACATATGAGCAGCATTAGGCTGAAAAAATTGCTCATACACTCCCCCAAACACCACCAAAAATCAAGTAAAACAAAAACAGAACAAAATACCAAAACAGAGCAGGAACAGAACGAAATGAAACCCGAAGCCGCAGCTGGGATATCATCAACAACAAGCCTAAAAATTGCCACCAAATGCCATCAATTACACAGTCTAACTTATATGCTAACATCATACCTCCGATGCAACAAGTCCAAAAAAAATAATAATAATATGAAAATCCCCAGCCCCTTATCAAAAATATATTCATAAATAGTAAAAAAAATAATATTGAAAAGCAATTCCCATGGCTCTGGGTAAATTACGAAAAATAATTGAATAATTTGAAAGATTTATTAATATCAACACCTACACAACACATGAATAATTATGTTTCGTAATTTACCCAGAGCCATGGGAATTGCTTTTCAATTTTATTTTTTTACTATTTATGAATATATTTTTGATAAGGGGCTGGGGATTTTCATATTATTATTATTTTTTTTAGACTTGTAGCATCGGAGGTATGATGTTAGCATATAAGTTAGACTGTGTAATTGATGGCATTTGGTGGCAATTTTTAGGCTTGTTGTTGATGATATCCCAGCTGCGGCTTCGGGTTTCATTTCGTTCTGTTCCTGCTCTATTTTGGTATTTTGTTCTGTTTTTGTTTTACTTGATTTTTGGTGGTGTTTGGGAAAGTGTATGAGCAATTTTTTCAGCCTAATGCTGCTCATATGTAGAAAACACCATTTTATGTTGTTTGGGTCAGGCTCCTCCCTGATGACGCCTTGATCCACCAACATTTCTTCATTTTTTATTATTTTTTAGGACTTTTGTTACATTTTTTTTTTTTTTTTTTTTTTAGAAATTCTTGTGTGTGTTCTTGAAATTATATATATATATATCTATATATATATATATATATATATATATATATATATATATATTATTATTATTATTATTATTATTATTATTATTATTATTATTATTATTATTATTATTATTATTATTATTATTATTATTATTATTATTATTATTATTACTATGTTTATGAGAGGAGAGACCATCAAGGTCGTATAATAATTAAAATTAAAAAAAAAAAAAACACAATAACTATTTTATTTTTTACATATTTTTTTTTGTTTATGAAAATAATTTTTTTTCTCGAAAAACTAGGAATGCTATGTTACGTGATTTCTCAGTGGAGAAAATATTGTGAAATTACATATACATATTTCAGTTTGGGGCAATATGTCCCGGAATTGTATCAGAAAAAGTTGGCAACCCTAACTGCAACGCCTTCTATAACAAATTGCTAGTTGCCTACTGTCTGAAGTGTTAAGGCCACAAATATTCAAGTTATATTAAACCTTAAACTTAAAAAATATATATCAATTTTTGAAATTTTAGAAATTTTGATAGCTTATTTTGTTTTTTCATATACTTTATTTTTATTTCAGTTCCCATTAAAAGTTTATTAACAAAGCTAATAAACTCATACTCTCTTTTTGAACATACAAATTCATTTCTCAACAGCAATATTTTCAGCTTCGAGGTATCTTTTCTAAGAAACTACTTCAAGATAAACGTGTAATGCAACTTTATCCCTTACGAAAAATTTCTATAGAATTCTATAAAAAAATTGTATAGAATGTGGTTCATAGAATCCATAGAATCATGTGGCCCGTTTCTCTAAGCTCTACAAAGTAACCTCTAAAGAAAGTCTAGAAATCTCTAAAAAAATTGTCTAGAAACCTCCATAGAAATGTATTTTCTATAGAATAAGAGCTCGTTTTTTATCTATGGAAATATCTAAAGAATTCTCTATAAATTCAAACTTTCGCTTCACTATAGAATTTTATGGAACTCAATACAATTTTTTTCGTAAGAGATTTGACAGAAATGTATTGATGATCGCATAGACATTTTCACTAATGGTTTGAATTTGAGTTTTATTTTAAAAAGTAAATAATGGTCAATTACTAATCCAATCACTTGTTTGGTCATTTATCAAACTTTGAAATAAAAATTCCATTAATCTATCAAATATTAAAAATTATTCTATAATTAATTTTAATCACCTTCATTACACAAGGATACTAATTTAAAAAAATCTATCAATTGCAACTACATATTAATTCTAAGGGAATTTTTTCATGAAAAAAGTGCACTAACCGGTTAAGTACTAGCTGGTTCACACTAGTTTTCCGTGTGTTTTATGAATAAACAAAAAACGTTTAGTCCATTTCAGTAAACTGCATTGCTACTTTTGTTATAAACTCGCTTTTTTCGCTCGATTCTTAGACGGTTTCCCGAGAAAGTACGGATCAGAAAATTACGAAATTAGCATGGTTTGTTCAAAATTGCACAGGGAACAAGATCGAGAAGGGTTTTATCATCGGTGTGACTATTATTTTAGGGTGCATCAAGTGTCGAGGTCAAAAAATGCGAAATTTCTTTTGCAAGTGAGCAAACCACGAACAAATTTCAATCTTCAGTCGTTAGATTTTTAAGAGTACCTCTAAACGTGAATTTTTGCAGTTCGCCAAGTTTTTTTAGAAATTTCAATTTTGTTCCGGGTAGTACTTTTTTTGAAATTTGGGAAAAATCAGGAAATTTTCGTTATTTTTAGTTAAAGCTGTCATATCTATAGCTTAATGCTACTAGTTTTTAAATTGAAAACATCACGGGAAACCTTTGAATGTACTCTTTCTTATAGTGTAATTATTTTTGAAATTGGTTAATAAATAAATTTGATGAAATAAAAAGTTGGTCATACAAATTTCGGAATTTTTAGATCGTAATTTCCTAAACAAATTTCAAACGGTCATATTTATAGCTTAGTGCTATTGGTTTTAAAATTTAAAAATACCACGTGAAAGCTTAGAATGCACTCTTTGTTATGGTATAATTATTTTTTAAATCTCAATATATAAAATTCAAATACCACTCACTCACTGACTCATCACTGTATCTCAAGAACTACAAGTCCTAGGAAGCTGAAATTTTGCAGGGTGAATCGTCTTATACCGTAGTGGTGCACTAAGAAAGGATTTTGAAAATTTCTAATCCTAAGAGGCCTAAAATTGACCTAAGGCCAAAACCGAAATCAATTTGAAATCGCCATAGAAATAACATTAAATATAAAACGATTGTTGAACGCATCTCAGATTGCTTTACCAATGTTGATCGAAAAACAATTTTCTTAAAATAAATTAAATTATAATGTTCATGTTTGAAATGAATTTTTATTGCTTCCCATGATTAAAATAATATTTCATTGATGAAGGAAGAATATTTAGAACATTTAATTTTATATTTACTTAAATTTTATAATGGAGCCCGAAAAGCCCAAACGATAAACTCACTAATCATAAAATAATTTTTTAATTTGATTTTAATTCTTTTTTTGGGTATTTGAATTGAAAACGAGATGGCTGTGGTCATATTTGGGGATTCCCAAGTATTATAAATATGTGTTCTATTTGCTTGTAAATCATTGTCTTTATCAATATTGTTCAAGTTTTTTGTCGAATTGTTTCCCTTCATAATATATTCAGGAAGTCGAAATTCAACACGCTAGAACGTTTTTTTTCTTCAGAATTCTGCCTTTTTTAAGGATCGGAATTTTGTTTCTGTTGGCTTATGTGTTCCGGAATATTACCTATTCCAGAAATATTATTTAGAAGTTGGATTCTATTTATTTATTTCCTGCAAAATATCACTAGACATGGGTACTTTCGTGGTGGTATATGTATATTTCCACCAACTTTCTTTAAATCTTTGGTTTAATACGTAATAGAGTGCCTATATATATATAGGCACTCTAATACGTTATAGTGTGTAGATAAAAAATAAAAATAAATTTACAAATCAAAATATTTTTCAAGTGTGTAATTTATTATTTTAAAATGACATGAAAAATTTCAAAAATAACTTTCAAATAAGGTGGGTTACGTTAAATTAAAACTGGTAGTCATACTTAGTAGTTCAAAATATATTTCAAAATTTGATATAGCTTTTCATTGAAAACCGATTAAAATAAACTAAATTTCATTTGTTTTTCGTGTTTCATGAGTGTTTTTGAAAGCTTACGTCATAGTCAAGTAACTACATCTATCATTCTAAATAGATTCGTACTTTTCATTTAGAAACCAAATTTCTTATCTTAAAAAGTACCATAAGGGTTCAATTTAAAATTGATGTCTGTTGGAGAAAAGGGAATTTTTAACAAGACTTTGTTGATCTTGGAATAATATCACACTAAGTAATTTTGAAACGAGACAGAAAGTCCAGGTTGCTTACTCCATTTATTGAAGCTGCTCTTACTCAACTTAGATGCATGTGAATCGTTCGTTGAAAATTATTTTCTTTTGTAAAAGCGCTGTTAAATCAACCTTCTTTTTATTAAAAAAATTGTTATCGATTGGGTTTAATTTGTCTACTCTGATTACATGTATTTCAAACAAAAGCTATGTTATTCCACATGTCACTGAATGGAATTTTCTGGAAAAGGGCATTTGCTACAAATTAAAATAGTCACGAATACCGTAAAATTTAACCCACTTGGACATAGAGAACGCGGGTTAATATGTAGCCTATCATATCCGCAGGGTTCTAAAATATAAGTGTATCAAATGTGTGGATTGGTCAAAAGGTGGATTAGTGTAGAGAAGAGAAACGTCAACTTTGCTTTATATATCTAACAGAAGTTCCGTTATTCCAACTGCCTCTGAATGGAATTTTCAAGAAAAATTGCGTTTGCTTCAAACTAAATTAGTAACGAATGCTGTAACAATTTAATTTACCATCTTCTTAAATCGATGATGAAATTCGAAAATATCGCATACAAGTTGAAAGAATGGCACAATGGAAACATATTCATAGGAAAACTAAGTGGAAGACTGTCCACCGAAAATTCGCCATTTTTACTGGAATTGAATGCACGAGAATATTCGTAGTCACTCAAAAACTTAAAATCAACTTCAGCATAAGTGAGACGAATATGAAATGGTGTATCCGGTTGGATACAACATATATGCATATTTGCGTCCGAAGTAAATTGTAGAAGCGATGGAGAAGTTAAATTGGTATTCAATTTTTTTCCCGCTCACTTAAATGATGATAACATTCTTTTATGAAAAAAAAAATTATGACTTTTCAATCAACATATTATTTCAACCCGAGCAAAGCCGAGTATTTCTGCTAGTTGGTTTATAAATAAACTTGCTGTGACGCTTTGACACGGAGAGTCCAATCAGGAATTCCGAATTATTATGTGCTCGCTTTTTTGTTCCATTCCCAGACAGTTTCCCGAGAAAGTACGCATCAGAAAATTACGAAATTAATACGGTTTGTTCAAAATTATACAGGAAATAAGATTCAGAAGGTTTTTCCGATGCGGCTATTAGTTTAGTTTACATTAATCGTTCAGGTAAAAAAAAAAGCTACCGCGCGAGAGTGTAAAACATACAAATTTTCAGTCTTCATCCGTGAGTAAAATTTTGCAACTTTGTCGGAATCAGTGATTCTTATTTTTGATTTTGTAACGTTTCTGCAATTTTATTGTTTTTTTATTTATTTTTGTTAGCTTTAAAGACTTTTTGAATTAATTTTTATCATTTATATCAAGAAGTCACAAGATCAGACTTTTGAACGTGTAGGTATTTACATTGAACGTCCCATATTTGCACATGGTCAACTATATGTTGTTCTGTCGAGATGCGTGTCTGCTGAAAACATTAAGATCTTCGTAAAAGAAGGAAAAAAGTTACAAAATATAAAGGAAATGCTGCACTGAATTTATGTGTTTCACAACTTAGAACTTCAAGATCAGTTTTTGTTTCCTCACGGTCATCCAAGCATCAGTTCATGTTACCTTTTTTTTCTCTTTCTGGGAAGGAATGAGGCGACATGCCCGTGTCATGTCGGCTGGTGATGGGTTTGATTTCTTAAATAATTTATTTTCTCTTTCAGGGAAAAAATAGGGCGACATGCCCGTGTCATATTGAGTGGTTCTGGGACTGATTGCGTAAATAATTTCTTTTTTTCTCTTTCAGGGAAGAAATAAAGCGACATGCCCATGTCATGTCGAGTGGTGGTGGGACTGATTTCTTTGCAATAGGTTCCTGTTTCCTCAACGTCATCCAAGCGTCAATTCCTGATAATTTCTTTTTCTCTCTTTCAGGGGAAGAAATGAGGCGACATGACCGTGTCATGTTGGGTGGTGGTGGGACTGATTCCTTAGATTTCCTTAGTTGGTTTGCGAAGCAAACCAAATGGGATTGCGTAGCAATCACAAGAGGTTGGCGAGTATTAGGAAGCAGGGGGGCGGAGCCCCATGGCTTACCTTGAAATTCGTTGACTAGAAGAGAAATACAATTTACAGTCAAAATTTAAAACAAATAAAATAGAGATAACTGAATTCCAACTCAAGATAACTAAATTATCGTCGTAGTATAAGGGAAAGTTGGACAAAACCGGGTAAGGGGATAAAACCGGGACGCGATTTTCCAAACCCTCACAGATACTGCACCGGCAGGTGACAGGCCGGTCGCTGTGAGAAGCGTTAAGGAATTATGGGAAGGTTGATCCAACTTCTTGGCGACTTATCGCTCCGTCGTCGCGCTTTTAGCAAGAAGTTTCAATGGATAACAGTTAGGGCGATTTGATTTTTTTTTAACGGATTTTATATCGGTTTAAACCGGGTTTTTTTTTAGAAACTTAGTTTAACAAAGCAATGAACATTAAATGCAAAGTAGTAATTATCTGTAATATCTGCTCAAATTGATTAGTCCAATGGATTATCTTAATTAATTTATCATTATTTGTGATTAATTAATTATATGATGAGTTCTTATTAAATAATTAATATTACGGGGTGATCGATATTAGATTTTCTTTAATAAGTCAATGGGATCTTTAAGTAAGCAGTAACTTTAAATGCTAATATATTTTTATTGGGATTTATCTTTTGAAATTATAAAAAATCTATAAAATCTCTTATCTATAAAAAAAACCAGGTTTTCATCAGTTTATAAAAAAACATCTGGTTTTTGTTTAATAATTTTATTCTCATTTAGTTTAAATAAGAATCCTTGTTTTAATAACTGTAATAAAAAAACTGTTTTTTAATCAGTTAATTAAAAATCTAAATCATCTTTTATCAGTAAAAAATTGCAAACTTTTGTGTATATTTAGTTATAGTTCGAATACTGTTTCATTTTAAAAGGAAACAAACTATCTTGCAACTTATAAAAAGTTTTAACGTCAGCGTCATTTTCATTTGCCAAGGAACTTCGAAGAATAATGACATTTTCCATATGTAAAACTACGTTGAAATCTTTTGGGATTTCTTTTAATATTAATTCTATTTCCATTATGCGCTCCACACGTGTAACACAATCAAGATAACACTAACAACATGAAGAATGTGCGTCGAGATTTCTTCAGCGCCATGTCGTCCTAGTGCAACCCGATAACCGGTCAATTTAATTGGTTCAGCAACAAATCGTCCTCCAGCGCGACCGGCCTGTCACCTGGCGGTGCAGTATCTGTGAGGGTTTGGAAAATCGCAACCGGGACCCCGCAGTTTTGGCTAGATTATTACGGCCATCTGTCAGATAACGCATGAAACTAGTTGCAGACAGCCGCCATGCTACTTGGAGTTGAATGAAAAGCAGTGTAGATTATGTGTTTGTGGATGACGAAGTTTTAAAAAAATCGAGTAGAGAAGGTTCGATTTTTACTCCACCGATTTTACTCTGTAGTTTCTAATTAGCTTGAAGATTTTTTTTTAGGTAAGAACAACAACTGATAACACCTCTTTCAGCTATTATTTTAAATAATTAAACCACGTTTTGCATGATGTTTGAAATATGCTCAGCCTTCTGATTAATGGCGTAGTCGGATAAAACCGGGTAGGAATTGGGGAGCTTGGAGAAGAAAAAAAACCAAAAACCAGAAAAGAAAACTTAGAGAAGAAACTGTTTAAGTTGTTTTTTTTGCAAAGCACTGTCAAAACATGGAAGAAAAAGATGTTCAGCATTAAAACAGATTCCTCGACATCAGATGAAGATGACGTGGTATGTAACGAAGCGTGTATCGTTTGTAATGAATTGTACGCCAGGTCAAAATCTCTGGAAGTTTGGATACAGTATCTCAATTGTAAAGGATAGGCTCATGACGCCTGTAGCAATCTAATCAAAATTTTATTTGTGATTTCTGTTCGTAAAATTTTTTACAAATCTGATCAATTAACTTAATTTACTATTCATTCCAAACACATTAAATTCAAAATTACTTATGTTCCGTGATTTTTAAACTCACGTATGTTTCTCAGTGTAGGAAGGCCATTGTACTAATTTATTGTTATAAAGAAATATTTCAGCAGTAAAACAACAGCGTTTTTTAATTATTCCTATATATACCCGGTTTTTTCCGACCAGGTCGGATAAAACCGGGTACTCGCATACTTCCAAAAAATAATTTATTTACCCTCCAAAATATAGTTATTTCACATTGAAAATATTTATTGTTGGAACTATCTATCTAATTTATCATTCAAATAGAACTTGAAGGAATTTTATTCGCGTAGGTGCTTAGGAAAAAATAACATATTTTGGGACACGGGTTTTGTAGAACTTTCCTCTAGTAGTGCAAGTAAGTCAATAATACTTCCCACTTCTTAATCATAACCAAGTCTCAGGAAAAGTTCTTTGAAAACACGTCTTGAATTCTTAAATGCATTTTGCATTTCATTCTGTTAAAAACTAGTCTTATATTATTTGTAGTTTACTTGTAAGAGCTAATCGGATTCTCATCGAAGGCATAACTCATGTTATCTACGTATACAGTTTTAGTTGAGAATAAAATACGAAGAGAATGAAGAATGCGAAGAGATGGGCATAATCCAAAAGTAATTTTACTATGCCTTAGACGTTTTTACAATTCCTTAAGCCCATTCTCTCAGAATTTCAATAACTGTTTAGGAATCTACAACTTGATCTCTAAACCTTTACCCATTGAAAACAGAAACTGGTGCCATTTTATGGTATTTCTATATTATCTTTCGGGAAAAAAAAAAATTATAGTTTGAAACACCCGATTTTTAATTTTTTTGTAATGGTTATAAGTCTTATTTTTTCTTCATCCACTTCATTGCTCAGATTGACTAATCAGAGGACAAGTTGACTACTTAAACAAGAACAATGATTGTTTTAAGGAATTCGGTTATACGATAAAAGTTAATAGCTACCATACATTAAAATTGTCATAGAGAATGGTATGTCTAGATGTATTAAAAAACTAAAGGCCATTGCTTTATAAATTATAAAAATATTTCCTACTTTTACAAATAAATCTTTTTTACTATACTTTTTTTTACTCCAAATATAAGAGATCATAACTATGCATCACTCAAAATAGATTTCCTAAAATTGTCACTATCAAAACGTTACTTTGTGCTTTGAAAAGTTTTTATGACTTAGAATAGTTTATAGGAACAGGAATTTACAAACATTTATAAAGAGAACGAACATCTCAGAAACCTCGTAAATGAACACACCTATATACACTTGACCTGTAAAAGGTTTATATGTTAACGCTTATAAAGGAAAAGCAATAACTATCACGTTGATTTTAACTAGAATAGCACATAATTCCCATATAACATTTTCTAATCTTCAAGAAGCTTTTTGTAAGCAATGCTAGATTAGTATTATCATTCAATATATATATATATATAATTTCAAGAACACAAGAATTTCTAAAAAAATGTAACAAAAGTCTTAAAAAATAATAAAAAATGAAGAAATGTTGGTGGATCAGGGCGTCATCAGGGAGGAGCCTGACCCAAACAACATAAAATGGTGTTTTCTACATATGAGCAGCATTAGGCTGAAAAAATTGCTCATACACTCCCCCAAACACCACCAAAAATCAAGTAAAACAAAAACAGAACAAAATACCAAAACAGAGCATGAACAGAACGATATGAAACCCGAAGCCGCAGCTGGGATATCATCAACAACAAGCCTAAAAATTGCCACCAAATGCCATCAATTACACAGTTTAACTTATATGCTAACATCATACCTCCGATGCAACAAGTCTAAAAAAAATA